>JAQGCC010000943.1:0-28333 GCA_034698905.1 Xestoiulus laeticollis
GCAGATATGCCCGCCAATAATACGAAAAAAGGGCGTGGCTAGCAGTACAAAATTTTACGCCTGCCTGAGTACCCTAAATAATAATAGTGTAAAATGTGTACAAATACCTATCCTAAAATTAAAAATAATTTGAAGTTCCGGATAATCGACGCTCTTTCTTTCATTTCGTTATTGTATTTACAATTCGTGCATCAACGCTTAAACAACTGTAATTGGTGTTGCATGCGTGCTTGATATTAAATATGAAATCGGACATCTAGTTATTTTTACATGTCATAAAACCTAATCACATACCCATTAAAGCGGTCTTGTTGCATTATCCATTATCAAAAGTAAGATACAATTAAAGATTGTTTATTTGTATAGTTGACACCGATAAAATGTTTGTACGCAACTAAAGATAACTGGACTTATCACGAAAAAAACATGAATAAGTGGAAGTATTTTATCATTCAGGTATTATGAAGGATATGTGCACTTTATCTCAAATTTGAGGGCAGCTTGACAACAAGTCCACAGTTAATTCATGGTGCTGTGATGTGATAAAGGATAAGAATAATAAACAACGATAAAAAAGCTTAAGTGTTGAATAATACATTCAGTATTTTTAGTTTAAAATTTCCATGCACTGACGTTAGTGTGGGACCTCCCTTGCAATTAGCAAGTTTTTTTTCCACCCTTTGTCTACAATTGGAACAGAAATCAATAATTGGTCTAGCAGCCATCGGCTGGAACTTTTTAGTTGGCATCAAATTGGTTTCATTTGGGGTTATCAGATAACCATGACACATTGTAGCCATTGATATTGATGGCATTGCGATATTTATATCTGGAAAATGGCATTTGCTGGACACTTGAAAGCACTTGTTTAAATCAGTAAGCATGGGAATTAGTTTTGATTTTTCATACCATACAAGGACTTTTAGCAAATTGATACCCTGCAGTGGCTGCAAAAGGGGTTAAATGGGTTCAAAACATTCTTCGATTTTGTAAATTTTTTTTTTCGTTTTTCAAATAAATTTCAGAAATTTAACTACTTCACTTTGTAATTGATGCAGCTTTCAAAAACTGGACATATAATTACCCATTTTAAAGGATAAAATATATTTCTGTACATGTATTCAAAAATGTGTCATTAATATCAACTAAACATTGAAATTTTATCCAAATTCATGCTATAGAAAAATATATGCTTAAAATAGAACAAAACTATATAGGCCTACATTGTATTTAAGAAATAGATTGTAGGCCTATATAATTGTACTACTGTGAAAATATATGATGTCATAATGCAGTATTGATTATTCATGTATTGACATTGTATTACTATATTATATCATCTTATCCAACAGAAAGTTGCTAATTTAAACAGTTTATAATTGTCCAAATTACACATTTGTGGGCAAATACTTAGTTGACAAACGGTATAGAATTGTATGACATAAAGCACATGTATATGTACACTGTAATACTTCTATTTATTTTAAAATGAATGAAATTATATGAATTAACCTTATATTTTTATCTGAAACAAATATATACGGTAGGCCTATATAAAAAGAATAATATTTTCATATAAATTTGAGAAAAATACATGTACATGCAACTTCATTTATTAATTATTTATAAAATGCATACGTAATTTAAAACATAATATTTTTAGTACAGTATATGTATGTAAAAAAATTCCTTTTAATTTGGGTAGTTAAAAAACAAGGAATTAAACCTAAAATTAGAATTTCAATTTATGCTAAAAACATTTGAATATAATGCATGAGTTACTTTTCCACACAACCCCCCTTCCCTTCAAAAAAAATATCAACACCAAAAACAACCAGAAAGTTTTATAATTTGGTGATTGGCAGATAAGAATTTATAATCCATGGTTATGCACATTCAAGTTAATTTTTGAAGTATCGTTCCTGACATAGAGAGAGCTGACACAGATTTCATGATCCTAAAGCTGCGTTCACACTGCGCGAAAATGGAAAACAAGTTGAACGAAAACCAGACGACTGCTGCAAACGAGAAAAACGATGCTAGAAAACGAACCTTGGACGAGCGTCCAAGGTCCGTTTTCTAGCATCTTTTTTCTCGTTTGCCACAGTCGTCTGGTTTTCGTAAAACTTTCGCGCGGTGTAAACGCGCCTTTAGTCTCCAGTTTACAAATGTTGCCTAAGTGCATACACACGCACTGTGTCTACTTCAGTTGCATGGTTTGTCTAAAATTTGCCTAGCCTATTTAGTGTGAAATTGCACGCCATGGTAGGCAGGTCGTCCATAAACACCAAAAGACGAAAAAAAAAAACTAGGGCTAACCATCTTAATGCTTGTTTCAAATGTGAAATGCTATACATTTTATAAAGCTATTGATAGATGTTGTAAAATCCTTTATAGTTCAAATCAGTTCAGTTCAATGTATTACCCTACATGTATTACACACTAAAAACGTTGGGTTCAACCCAATATTGAGTGATATATGGACATACCAACATTGAGTTGAGTTTAAGTGTAACAACCAAATGTTGGGTTAAATCTGCCCAACGTTGGGTCACAGTTATTAAGCACAGGTTTTGGTTAAATATGCCCAGAATTGGGTAAATGTGAGGTTTGTGTTATTTAAAATAAAGTTACCCAATTATGAGTTGATTATAAATAACACAAACCTCACATTTACCAAATTCTGGGCATATTTTACCCATAATCTGTGTAACCCAACATTTGGCTGTTAAAATTAAATTCAACCCAATGTTGATATGTCCATATAACACTCAATATTGGGTTGAATTTTAACCCAACGTTTTCAGTGTGTAGGGTAGTAGCCTACATTGAACTCCTTACCTCCTTAACGCATCAATCACATGTTTATACATCTATATTCGTACATTGTATGTACATGTATATATGATGTGGTAAGGAGAATAATGTAATGCCAGAAAACAAATGTCATATGGTGGGGGATGGGATGACACAATTCTAGACATCATATCTATAGGTCACGATTGGTGCACGAAAGACCTCTTTTTTAGTTTATGTTCATCGATTTCAACGTCCTTTTTGCAGTTTAATTTCGTTAATTCAGGCGCTTAATTGGCGTCATTTTGACCACATGTGCAGTGCATCAGCATTTGCTTTCATATTCATCGCTGAAATGGCTACCGTTCTATAGTTACTCTATTTCACAACTATAATTGAGACCATTGTTCACGCATCCATGCTTTCACTTAAATAAATTAGGACTCCATGCTTGCCTATAGGACATGTGATTCATACACGTATAGGCTTCATTGTTATTATTATCATTATCATTATTATTACAATCATTATCATCATTATCATTATACTTGTCCATTTTTCACCATTTCTCATAAAGTCACAACGTGCCTTCCGCATTTTCTCCACCCCGGTGATAATGAGGCATTAACCATTTTTGAAACGAGGCCATTAAAGCTTTAACGTTAAACCTTGTGTATACAAGCAGCCGAAAAATTCTGCCCCGATTAAAAGCAATAAAAAATCCTCAATTTTATTACATTTAATTTCTTGCAATGATTTGTCTTTGGCTTGAAGTTGCAGCGATCGATTTTGAAGCTTAAAGCTCGATTAGCCCGTTGGTTTTTCATCCATTTTCTCTTATGATAAAACCGGAATATAAGACGTCGTAAATTTGCTATAAACAAGCAATTGTTCACGTTTCAAGATTTTATTAGCGCATAAATGAATTTAATGCGTCTATAAAAACGCATATATACACTCCCAAATGCAAAACAGTTAAATTTTTGATGAGTTTATAGATAAGCTTCGCCTTATCCCAAAAGCATTTGTAAACAATTGTGGACGGTATTTGAAATGCATAACGTAACGTTAAAATATTTTAATTGCTGGCAGGAGGTATGCATTTGCAATTCTATAGGGTTAGTTTATTACAGAGATTCGGAGTAAATTTGACTTGCATTCGGTCAAATTCCGTATTGTGATATATAATGTTGTTAATGGAAATACCCTTATAAACAATAAGCCTGTAACTAGCTATATACAGTATATACATTATATTTTGTCCTCTGCAGTAGAACCTAAAGAATCCTGTGTATAAAAGAATTTCCTCTGTAAAATCGAAAATGTCTGTCCCGACTTGGGACCCTTGTATAAATGAACCTGTCACAAAGTATATCCTGTATAAAAGCACATTTTTCAGTGATCCCAACAGTTTGATTTTAGACAGGTTCTACTGCTGGTTTTGATTGGAATTTTACTCCATCAAAGTATGCTGGCAGTAAACGCTTGATTTATACTTTCGGCTTATAATATCACATTCTTACACATTTGTGTAATTAAAAAAAAGTCTAATTGCATTCTGTTTAATTACATTCTTTTGTAACCATGGTTACAAGAATACGCACAATGATGAGTGTCTAATTGATCCATTTCGTCATTTACAGTATATACATGTACATCCATATATATTCGTATTTACATCCCAGAATCCATGCAATGGTCACGTTTTTGTTACGTGTAAACCATTCTACACGTAGTTTTATTTTCAGTCTTGCATGATCATGGCGACAGAACGATCACTGACGACCTCTGACGACCTTTTAATTTCGTATTTATCTTACATGTAACAGAAATTTGTCTGATTTCTTTTTCGTCTAATAAAAACAAGATCGGGCTAATGGATTTTGATTTCATTCAAGGCAAATAAAACTTGAATAATGCTTAAATGCATGCATAGAAAATGCATGAGTTGTAAAACAATTGTATTTTTAAAACGATTTATTAAAATACATGTATATTGATCGATACATGCAACCATCGCATTTTCTAATCTCGTGTTTTGTGTGCAGCGTTTCTGCCTTTTTTATTAACTCCATGCTTATAGAATGAAAACTTTTTTTTTGTTAGACCTAAGTCGATTTTTACTTGCATGGAATTGAGTTTGGTCAAGCATGGAAACGTGCCTGATGAATACTCGCATTCTTGTGACAAGATTAACATGGTTTTTCAATCTTTCTTGAATTCTCTCAGCTTAGGCGCTATAGGCAAATAAGGAGAGAATTGAAAGTTTTTCTTTATCAATTCCAACACATTTCCAACAAATATGACAATCGTATCATCTCCTCGCTTCTGGAAAACACATTGCTGACGATTTTTCTATACAGGTTTTGACAATTCGTTGCGAAAAAATGTGGAACTAACATAAAATTTACATGAAAATGCCAAAAGCCTGCTATAGGCCTACACGGAACGTTTTGTCGTTAATCTTGCATGATCATGACAACATAACGTTACATGTAAACCAGGCTTATAAGTATAGCCTGTTTCAGTGATCATCATAGGTCGTCAGTGATAGTAGAGGGATTGACAGGTTTCCTTAATCTTAACGAGAACGATAAATACACTATTACGCATGCGCATCAATAAATTACGCGCCGTAAAAGTGGTTATGCCCCTCAAAGACGTTGTGGTATCACGTTAAACTAATAGAGGGATTGAGCACGCCTCCCTAAATGCCCCGTCAACTGATTTACCTTAACGAGAACATACAGTTGAAATAACATACAGTGCTGTCAATGTGGTTAGCATTAAGGGAGCATTAAAGGAGGCGTGCTCAATCCCTCTATGAAACTGTCCTCTCACCTCAACCACAAACCAATTAACGTCGTCCCCACAGATTCGCATTGCCAAAAAAAGACAGTGCTGCCAATGTCGTCAAGATTAAAGGAAACTTGTTAATCCCTCTATTTTTGTCGTCACGATCATGCAAGACTGACGACAAAACATGTAGACCAGGCTTTTAGTTTTAGATTTATAACTGTGATATTGGAAAAATGTCTTTTTTGCATTATTTTTTGCCTATATATATTATTATATGAAATTGCATGGCCAACTACAAAGCTGCAGATATTTTCTGCAAAAGACCATCCCTGATTTTTGATTTTATGATTTTAATAATATACATGTCTACACGGTCTTGTTGGTTATGTTGGCCGACTGGACATTTAACCAACCAGTTAACATCAACGGGTTATTTGGTTCGCTTATGTCATACGTAAGATTGGAACCGTGCAAATTGTAATTATTGGATATTTTTTGTCCAATGGTTAGTTTACATTACTGCCTGCTATTATTTTATCAACCAACTTTGTTGCGCCATATACATGCATATTTCAAAACTAAGGCCGGAATTCATAGTCGTATAAGTAGTACTTATTTGTATACTTTTAACACACAAGTAGTGCTTATTCGACGACTATGAATTCCGGCCTAAGACCATGCACTTTTGTACTTTTCAGTCTTAGTCTAAAATCTTTTCTAAAGATGTGTATCAATTCGTCTTAGCTATAGAGAATTACCCTTTAAAATACATGTATCATCATATGGAAGGCTTTCTCGGCTTCACGGTATGCATGCTTACATAAGAAATCATTGCATATGTTATTCATGGCATAAATTAGATGCATAGTCTGGAATAGTTTTATTGCTTAGACAGAATTCCTGAATATACCACGAACTGTATATATCCAATCATTTAGCCAAGACCTAGTTGCAACTAGCCGTATACATCTCGCACTTTGTAGCAGTTTGATATGTGAGTAAGATATAGCAAACCTCCATTTTTATACACCCTGGCAAAGTAGGCCATCGTGTTTGCTTATTTCTGTACCCTGGGAAGCTCACCGGATAAACACTTGTCATGCCACGATTGTATATGGATGTTAAGGAATTTGCGTTATAAATGTTGCAGGTACTTTAATACGCGCTGTTTTTCAACCCTGTAGTGACAGATTCCTGACAGTTGGCCGGTTGCCTAAACAAAGTCAAGAACCGATAGGCAACTTTTTAGTTCTTCTATATATAATGTACCTCTCCAACTTGTAGTTCGCCGACATCTGGCTTCTGCCATTTGCTTCGTGTTTGCAATTTACTTGTCAGCATTGTAAATAAAAATAACTTACTCGCTATTAAGCGCCGCTCCATCTTTCATATGCTGCTTAAGACCGACGTAATTTCTCTTCTTGTAAAATAACTTTTGCAAAATCGTCACAAGTTTACGTTGAACGCGATTATACGGCTTATATTTGAATCAATCAACTCTTGAGCCCACCTAAGTTCAAAAGAACCTTTCTTGGCACACCACTGCCTTTTTTGCTAACTTGCATAAACGACACGTGCCTTTAATTTGTAAACTGTCATACATTCTTTTCTGGAACGCCTTACTCCATTACAACGTCTTCTTCGTCGTTTGGTCTATGAGGCATGACCGCCAAGATGATGGCTTCCTGCAAGTTTAAAAAAAAAAAAAAATCTGAACTAGATTTTGGGATTGTAAAGTCACCGTTTCGCAGGGTTGATAATTGAATTTGACGTTGTAATTGAAATACTATAACAGGAGGAACACGTGCATAACGATTAACCTTTGAAGTGACAAAAATAGGCCACGTTGACATATACTTGATATTTCGTCCTTATTCAAATTTTGTGTCTAGGTGATATTTTAAAAGATGCTTGGGTGTTGTTTGAGGTACATGTATGTTTAAATTAACTATAAAGCATGTCATCAAATCACAATAAGAAAAATGGTGTATTTCAGGAAAGATGCGATCACTTTCACATTTTTTTTTTGCAAAGAAACATTCTAAAATTAATAATTTAGGGCTTATACCTTTTCTAGAGTTATTTTTTGTTTGAAATAATGATTGTTAACACACTAAAAACGTTGGGATTCAATCCAATATTGAGTGCTATATGGACATATCAACATTGGATTAACATTGGGTTGAATTTAATTGTAACAACCAAATGTTGGGTTAAAGCTTACCAACGTTGGGTCACAGCTATTAACACATGTTTTGGCCAGAATTTGGTATTTGTGAGGTTTGAGTTATTTATAATCAATTCATAATTGGGTAACTTTATTTATAAATAACACAAACCTCACATTTACCCAATTCTGGGCATATATTTTAAACAAAACCCGTGCTAGTAACTGTGACCCAACGTTGGGTAACATTTGGTTGTTACACTTAAATTCAACCCAATGTTGGTTTGTCCATATAGCACTCAATATTGGATTAAATTTTTTAACCCAATGCTTTTAGTGTGTAACTTTTCACAACACTATACAGTAGAACCTGTCTAAAATAAAGCATACTATTAGGATTAATGACCTTTCAAAGGTTATCTACATAACCTCATTCGGTCGAGCCATTATGTTTCATACAAGTTTTCATGTCCATATATACATTATTAAACCCCTCTTAGTATTAACGATTGAAAAATATTAGCTAATAGAGGTTATGAGGTGCTAGAGGATTATTAGCTAAGAGGGGTTCTATATTGTAAAGGTATTGCTTTTCCATATGGTATTCGATCTATATCATGGGGATAGGTAAATTGCATCGTTCAAATTTGACCCACCAGCCATTGCATTATGCAAGTGTAATTGCATTTCTGTGTGTGTGGTGTAACTTGTTTCTTCATGTTGCTTGATTTCAAGGCGAAAGTATATGATTTTTTGTGAAACATGGTTTGTTTTGCTGAAAATGTTTTCTTGGAAACAGGGTTTGTGGAAATTTAAGTATAATGGTCATCTGAGGTTGTTTTGGCTGATCTGCATATAAACCAATTTTACTGAATAGATGAAATCCAGAGTGGAAAAATTGAATAAAACTCGAAGACAAATGTGAAGTCTCTCGAGCATATATGAAAAATTTGTTTTTGTGCGACATAAAGGTCAAACTTTCTTATATTTAGAATTGTGCCAGATGTTTTGGGCAGAAGAATTAATGCTAAGCTAGGGCTTATAAAACTCCAGGGGTTGCTTACCCATCTCCCTCGAAGGCGAGGGTAATTTGTCTCATGTTTCACTATAGATCTTGCTCATTAAAAAATCCTTCTTGTATGCTGGAGTCGTATAAGACACATGGTGCCATGTGACGCCATAAGTTCTACCTCAATCACTTGCTGCGTAGGTTAACAGGTGGAGTTGAAGATCACACAGAAACACATGTATTATCTATTAGGCAGCATATGGCACAATCTGTGAGCCTTGGACTTAAATCTCGTGTTCAGGAGTTAACATATAATGGATTTGAGGGAAGGGTTCCAAGTTATATGCTTGTATTATTTAATACCACAATTGTCAAAAAATGCACAATAAATCCATAGAATGGTTGATCCATCTGGCGTTCAAGTTATATGACGATTAGCTAATGGTTTATCATAAACTCTCGTAGAATATAATAACTCGTTGCAATTTCCTATATATATATGGCGATAAGCTAAACCAGATGCAAATGCAGACTTTGGAATATACATGTACTTAGAATGGATATCATTAGCTATTATATTATTTTTATAATTGCGCAGCTAGAAACATTTTTCATATGGGAACATGTCAACATTTACAATTGTATATACAGTTCTAAACGTCAGAATGGGTCATATGCATAGGGTCTATGGGCATTCATGTAGCTTATTTGCCTAATGAGGACTTATTCTATAAGCTATGACTAGAACAGATATTTAACAATTTTGGACAGTTGTTTGATGTATAATTGACCAGAATTGTTCAATATCTGGTATTATATAATAAATGCATTTACATGTAATCGTCTATACACATTAAAAACGTTGGGTTAACATTCAACCCAATATTGAGTGTTATATGGACATACATGTACCAAGATTGCGTTAACTTTTGGTTGAATTTAAGTGTAACAACCAAATGTTATCCAACGTTGGATAAACTGTGTTAATAACTGTGACCCAATGTTGGGTAGCTTTATCCCAACATATATGCTACACTTAAATTCAACTCAATATTAACCCAATGTTGGTATGTCATATAGCACTCAATATTGGGATGAATTTTAACCCAATTAACGTTATAATATAGTGTGTAGGCCTACACATATAATGATGGATTATTGAAGTGGGCTCTAACACGTTAGCTTTCACATTAAACTCAATTCAATAAGTATCACTCAACATTTTCTCTGCCTCTTTTCACTTTCAAACGCTCGCACTATGCAAGAGTGCATGGTTGACGATGTTGCAGTTTGAAGTAGAAATTCCTCGCTCCAATAGTTTGTGCATTCGAAAATAGTGATTGTCACAGTTTCGAATTTCTGTCTTTGTTATATACATGTATATATATATATATCGACTTTTTCCTGCAATTTAAATCACACGTTTTGCTGGGCGTGACGAATATCTTTAATATATATCAATACATGCGTGTAATTGCCTTTTACATTAATTATGCCTTGTTTAATTTGAAATCCAGGTTAACCATAATTCATTTGCTGGTTTGTCTTATTTGAACGAGACCATTGTAACCATGTAATGACCATATTAATCCTTTGATCGGCCAGACATAGATAAATATGGACCATATTCATCCTTTGAATACTCGTACAGTGCATATACATGTATATGAAACTGGCATTATAGTCTAACCAATTAAATTAGGAATTATGGGACCATTTATTCTTTCAATGACAAAACCATGCACACGTACCGATATATGACTGTATACAGCCATATATTGCCTACATTCAATTCAATTCAATTCTTTACCCTGCAGTCTGCATTTATCATGCCATGTGACAGGGGGCAAAGTGCCAGATATTTAAAGGGAAGAGTTATACAGTACGGTCGTGGCCGAATTTTTGGGGAACTATCCCCGCATTTGCCTATATGGGCGATTACGGTAGGTTGTGTGAAACCACGAAAAACCACAACCAGGATAGCCGACCGGGGTTCGAACTCGGGTCTCCCGAATTCAAGGATCTAAGCGTAACCACTATAGTCTAATATAAACAATAGGGAGACTTGGCAACACCGACGATTGGCGGTTCCTTTACGATAACGCGTCATAAACTGTCTAATGGCGAATGGTGATGCGTTATTTGTCACCCGCGCATCATTTATTATACGTTATCGTAAAGGAACCGCCGATCGTTCGTGCTGCCAAATCTCCCTATATATGTGAGCATATACTGTATGACCAAACAAAGGCAATGGAGAACACATTTAGTCATGCAGTTCCATTAAATGTACACTTTAGCATTTTTGGCCATTTGCGCCTTATAATTATCTTCAAGTTCTGTATATTTATAGCAGAATAGTATACATGCATATGTATATGTGTGTGTATATGTGGTTGGGTTTGTTCGGCAAAAACTTTTGATAGAATTTTACCCCTTCACCGGGCTCGCATTAAAAATTAACTGTCTTAGCAGTGCATTATGGGTACATCATCAGTCGGCGTTGGCTCAAGTATCGGCTGCTAATACCAAGTCGGTACTGTATGATCACATAATGTATAAATTTATTAAATCAGTAGTCTACATGTTTAAATCATGTTTAAAGCAGTCACATTTCGACAAATGCTAAATCATCATATCTCGATTTAGTCTTTTTTGATATGTGCTTATAGGCTTTTAACCACCACTTGATCGAGGCTGTTATAAACTTGAAGCTGAACACAAAAACGTATAGAAGATGCAAATTAAGGTCAATGTTTGGTTCGAGAGGGCATCTTGGATCTTGTGTAAGGGTGCTTGAGAATTCCAGAAAAAACAATTCCTTTCTCAGAGTTTGAATTGTCGAGGATTTTTTACCAAGTCTTGCAGCCTAGCATCTTCAGATATTGTCCTATACGTATAGTAAGATAGCCTAGATATAGACCACTACAAATATAGATTTTTTTCTATGATTGTGTGGTCAAGAAATAGATTCCTCGCGCTTTAATATCTATATGCAACTACCATTGACGTTAGCTTTTTTTTCCTTTTCTTCAAAAAAGCTTGGTTCATCTAAAGTCGAGTGTGTGAAGGGGTCTTAGACCTATCTTCAGATTACGATGACCGCCTTTCTGGCAGTAATGTCTAAAACCCAACGACGAGGTTGACCACTATAAGCCTAGATTAAAATAAGAGAAAGTAAATTGGATGTTGCCAGAAGGGAAAAATGAAAGCGTAGATTTTTATCCTTGTTAAACCAACATTTGGCAGTTTCATATAATGGTATTGCTAGAAAGAATTGCCTTTTCTGAAGGTAGATAGCAAATAAAGGCAATACTCGCCATTGTATATATGGAATTTTTGCCATTTGGATCCCCTATTATTTTGAAATTGATGCTGTTCGGAATCATTATTTTTACTGGTTAGAATTTTGCGCAACAAACGTCATCACCAGAGCATTCAATTAGGAGTCGTTGGAACAATAAATGATGCCTTTTATCCGAGCTGAATTTTGTTATTAATAATGTACACTTTACTCAGCTGGAACGCGGAAGATATCGAGACTGTAATCATATATATTCATGTACAACATGAACATCATATGCAAACGATTTTCAATACATGTATTCAAGTCCCTGCAGGATGAAGTGTTAAATTATTTCCATAGTGCTAATATTACTCGGTTAATAGGTATTATATCTGGGACATGTAAGTTTTAGCTCTTGAAACAGTTGGCTCTCGATATAAAGAACCGCTGGATATAACGAACTTTATTGTTTCCACAAAGTCATTGAAAACAAATAAACAAACATTGTAGATACAATATTGGACATTTTGATCTCGTGGACTATATCATGCATGGCACGTTTCAAGATTTTACTGACACTTTTGCTTAAATGAGATTAAAGTGCTTTTTAGTTCCCATGTAATGTTGCCTGCACACACGTCCTCGAGGAAAGTCTGATGCATGAGTATGTATATGGTCTACTAAAAAATTGAAAGATTAATTTTATAATGATGACATTTTCATCTTCATGAACACATTAAGAAAAATAGGCGAAACAATTTTCAGCTTTCATCGAAATGCAAGTCAGCACATCAACATTTTTAATTAGAATCCACTAAACAATTATCTTTTATAAAAATGCATTACACGCTGCAAATGCTCTAGCACTTTAGCGTTAACCTACTTTTACTTTTGAAGACATCATTGAGTCACACATTTTATGTGGACCCATCATTTCGTGTTAAAAATATCTGGAATTGACACGGTTGTTCTTCATATTCCCTCTGCTGAAACTTAGAAATTGTTTCATAAGCTTATATCTGTTTGCCAAATTGTTCTTGTGGGCTATTGATTTCCAATTTCTATAAACAGTTTAAATATAGCATTTCATAATCTTAGTTGGCGCTTTTTGTACGAACCTACTTTTAAGCTGCTGCTTCCAATTAATCATGCCTATAATTGCATATGCAAACCAAACTTATTCGATGTGGTAAACATGTTTCTGAAAATAGAAATTATTCTTATATATACTGGGTAAAGACCTTTAAAAGGAGTGCATTGCTCGGCCTGTTTTATTTGGTAAAGTTTAATAGCATTTCGGCACTAATTAGGCTTGTGTAAATTACACTGAACTCAAATTTCAAGTGGCGATAATGATAAATTGCTTACTAATCCCTTATAAGACAAGTGGGCTTAAGATGGTTGTCTGGTGAATATATGTTCTGTATTGAAATATAGATGACGATTTTATTAGACAAAATAGTTTGCCAAAGTGAACAATGAACAAAAACACTAAAGATTATGTATATTAGCTTCATATATTGTTATATTTAACCTTTCAATTGAGTAAAGGGACACTGCCATGTTGGACATATTTGGAATATTCCAAATTCTCACATTAGCATCATATGTTGTTATATTTAACCTTTCAATTGAGTAAAGGGACACTGCCATGTTGGACAACCAATATGTTAAACACTCATACGCCACCAGAGGGCACTGACCTGGATATTTAGAAGATATGTTATAGACGGTATAACACCCTATGTTGGCATATGAACTTTTAGATGGAGATGGCTAATAAAATGGCATTGTTGGAAAATCAATGCTAAAAGCGCATACGTCACCAGAGGGCACTGAACTAGTATAGTTTATATTTTTGCTCACATAAGTTTTTAGATATACTAACAGTGGCGGGTCTTGCCAATAAAAAACGACCTTAGTTTTAAAAGTCTACAGACATGATTCTAAATTAAGTCATATTTCTAAATCTTAAGGTATTCTAAAACAATTCTTAAGTCTTAGCACCATCTTCTGTAAAATATGTCTAAAGGCGTCCTATCTATTCTTAAGAATATTATTTTTACCTGATCTGGTATGGATGGAGAGAACAAAGCTGCAATTATTTCATTTAAAACACCACCACTGATTTTATGTTAAACATCACACGTAAATTTAAAAATTAGGACCAACTGCAAATAAGAATAAAGAAGTGCTTGTAAAAAATAAATGTGGTTTATTCTTAAATGACTTACACATCTAACGTTTGCAATAATCAAGTAAAACTAAAATGATGTGAAACAAATAAAAATTGAAATTTACACGCAAAAACAGTTCTGCTTCTAAGCTTTTCCTTTCAAGATGTTAAAAGTATCTTTCAAGTGGTTCAGAGCTAGGTTGATGGAATATCAAGAATATCCATTGCAACGTTATAGAATATTCCGAAAATGTGGCTTCGCAAGTGGTCCGGTTGCCAACCGATTGCTCAATAAATTTTAAAAATAAATCTAAGGCATAGACATTTTAGTGCTTAAAGTCTTAGCTTAAGACTTGTTTTCCAAAAAAGTCTTAGTCTTAACATTGAACAGCTGAAGTTGAACAGCAGTTTCCCACCTTAAGCCGATTAGTTCCGATTAAACGAAGCTCGAAATTTGAGCAAATTCGGTACTACAGTTTTCCCAAATCGTCGACATCTAACCGGAGATGGAGCTCCAGGCAAGAAAAATGGAAAATATCACAGAATTCCCTATCAATATCTGTATCTTGACAGCACCGATTGTTAGTGAAAAATGAGAATTGTAATCTGACAACAAGGTACACGTGAAATTTTTCATATTCCACCATTTTGAAAACTACCGTCTCAAGGTACCTCATTGACCAACCTTGATCTGTGTCTCAGAGATGTAACTATAGCTGTGGTAACGATCCCAGAACTTGAGACGCAGCTTGGTCTCAAGCTGCGCCATTTGTGCAACTGTGGTACAGGGGTAATTAAGACTTACACAGTGGGATCTTGTACTAATGTTGAAAATGCAGTGCCTCATACGCCACCAGAGGGCAATGAACTGTGATGGAATAAGATAATATTTTTTTCTTCTATATTTCTAATTGAATGCACAAGGAATTTTGAAAATCTTTTTATGCATGTGCATGTGGTATAATTTGGTTAAGGAGTACCATATGTATTTTTGATATACCAGATATGATGCCTTTTTTTGAAATATTTCTACTTTTCCTTCAGTTTTCACTTCTTCGACGTTAAATCAACTGTCAAAACGGATCAACTTTCAACGTTAGTCGAGTTCAATAAATTCGATAGAAACTTGGGCAATATAACGTACAACGATTGAAAATGGTTCGAATCATTTTTCGCGAGATTAATAAAATTTCGTCTTTCTGTAATAATTCGTTTTCCAATGGGAAAAACAGACGAAAAAAGTGTCGCATGTCGACTTTGGCAAGCGGTAAGATAAGCCAGATAAAAACATGTCAGAAAAAAATATATGAACCAAAATTGCGAATAAAAAAAGGCATGTAGTATTTTATATATATATTTTTTACACTCACGGATGTGTCTGATTCCATGCTCAATATGTTCCCTTGTCTGAAACAAGAAAAATGCATTTCTTCGTTTTGATGTGTGAATCAATATCTGCGCAGTCGAAGTATATAAGCTTTTGTGTGGCATAGCGCTATAAAATTATTTGTTAGCTGGCAGCGACTTCACTTATCAACGATAGAATCGTGTTTTTTGAAAAAAAAATGTAGAATGAAACGTGATGCATGGACTTTCATTCTTCTATATACTCAATTCATGCAGATGATTTTCTCTTTCAAATTAATAAAATATTCCTGGGGTGTACCACGAGAACTGTACTATAAATTATTGATTTTGAAATAGAAGTTTAAAAGGGTGAAAGGACATTTTCGCACATGATCGTTTCCCCACACATTTTTGAACCCAAAATTCACACTCAAATGGTTAGGTTATAATAGGCTATAGGTTACATTTGGTAACATGGTTAGGCTGGGTTTATTATATGGTCAAGCTATAGGTTAGGTTAAGTTTGGTTAAGTCAGGTTAAGTATTGCATATAGTGTAGGGAAAAATCAGTTTTGATCAGGTTAGCTAGGTTAATATAGGTATATAGTGTGGGGAAATGTCCTTGTGCGAACCCTGTATGTCTAAATATTAAATTATTAACATTCTAGCTATAAGCATAGATGATTTTTTTTTCATAAATAATGTTGTTTTTGAAATAATTTGAAATAAAATTGAAGCAACTGTTCAAGATGAGCACGGGATTTTAAACTATGACAATTATCTCTGAAATTTGCAATTAAGAATATGGAAGAAAATGATGCTGGTGCTTCTTTGGTAATCTAAAACTAAACAGGATTTCAGATGTAATTGTTTTACTATAAATTTGAATATCATTTGTTTTAATATTTACATATCATACACAATATATTAATTGGCAGCGTGTAGCAGCTTTATAAGCATAGCAGCATCGTATTACCATTTTATAAAACTGCAAATAAAAATGTACGCAAAACTTGTACAACTTAATTTGAATCCCTGAAGGATACATGCATATCAGTATAGATTGCATATCAGGCCAGTTCCAGAAACCAGCGTTCAATTCAGGTTTTAATTTAAAATGACTGTTGATACTGTTGATAAAAATTTGTTTATACACTCACTTATAGAATTTCATTAACTCGTTGTCGGCAATAATTTCATCTTAATGTTTTTTTATTGCAGGTTTTCGTCGTTCTTGTTCAAGGAATTTTCTGACATCAAAGGTAAATTCAATAAATTGATGTTTGCTTTTGCTAAATTAATATACATGTGTATGCTATCGAATAAAATTCAAGGATTATTCGGCTTATGAATGAACAGATCTAAAAATCACTTTTGACACTTGTGCCTATATGATGAAATATTGCGAAACGATCAATATGTTTCTTTGATCTCTTAATTCAGTTGAGTGCATAGACTTTGAGAGTAAATTGATTTTAATTCCTTCTTCATCTACTCCTCCATCTCATTTCGAATGATAGAACGTGCTGGTTTTATTTAAGCATTTCGACATCCGTATATAATTAGTTTTGATTCATTTTCTAAATCTCCTTTAGTTGCTATATACACAGACCTTTGCCCTTGTAGTTTCCACTTGCTCTGTTCACTAATGAGGTCGTTGTTTTCCTATAACTTTATTATTTTCAACCTCTTATTGAGCCGCTCTGGACTTCTGGCTATATAATGCAAAAATAATGGCACATTGTGCAATCCATGCCATTTCTTGTTTGCAAACCGCATATTGGCAAACTCGAGTCTATGAACGAGCTGTACAAAATCAATATTAAGGACGGATCCGTGCGAATTCATGCCCTTGTGCACACGTCGAGTATCTGACAATTAATTTCGTGAAAGTTTGACCATTGATAATGATGCGAAAGATACCATCATGTTACGGAACTTGTTCACTGGTTGTATAATGACAGTTGTTCCACGATCCGTATCTAGCTTTGGTTAGTTTCCTAGAATTTAAAGACCTTGTATGTCAACTTCAAATCGGTCCAAGTCTTTATTTTTCTTGGCTTCAAAATTACTCGTGGTGGTGAATCCATCAAGGAAATAAAGCGATCAATGACACTGCATGGGTCGTAACGCAATTATCAGCATGGATAAGATCTGGCAGGGAAATAGATCTACATAGACTTAATTACCACCAAGTGCAGAGTGGTGACATGTAACAGCATATGGGTGCGAATACTGGACAATAGAGGGATTGAACAGGTTTCCTTTAATCTTAACGAGAACGTTAAACACACTATTACGCATGCGCATGAATATGTTATGCTCATCAAGGACGTTGTGGTATCACGTTGAACTAATGAAAGTATAGGGATTGAGCACGCCTCCCTTAATGCCCCGTCAACTGATTTACCTTAACCAGAACGCATTGGAAAAACATACAGTGCTGTCAATGTGGTTAGCATTAAGGGAGGCGTGCTCAATCCCTCTATTGTCTTCTTCCCTCAACCACAAACCCATTAACGTCGTCCCCACGCATGCGCATTGGCAAAAAAAAAACAGTGCTGCCAATGTCATCAAGATTAAAGGAAACCTGCACAATCCCTCTTTTAATGAAAGCTGATAGGGATGAAGTCAATGCTATTGAATTATGGTGCTGGAGAAAGCTGCTTAGAATTCCATGGACGACTAAGGTCACCAACAGTATAGGATCATGGAATGCATCAAGCTTGGAACATCGTTAGAAGCAAAGATCACCATGCTGCAACTGACCTACTTTGGTCATATCACGAGGGTCAATTCCCTTGGTCATGATGCTGGGTTTTGGTCAGTGGAACCAGAAGCAGAAGATATCGAGTTGCTTCGATTCCATCAAAGCAGATACCAATATGAGCATTGAGCTTTTAAAGAAAGTCCTCAATAGAGTAACTTGGAGAAGGCTGGCATATAAAGTCTCTATCTGTTAATGGTTGACCAATCTAGTGTCTACAAAAGTAGCTGAAGCCCGTCAACCGGCTTTGATGAATAAATCGCCTGTGAGTAGATTTGAAGTAATTTAATCCGCCCAGGACGATGGCTTCTCAGCACTTCTGGAAGGGCTCCTTAGCACAAGCGGCTTTGTAATGCAGTACTCAAAATGTTGGAACGGACGGTTATAACAAATAAAATTTCTTGTGCGCATGCGCGATTTCTTGGTTAGGCGTGGCCAAATTCGTCAATTTGACGTGGAAGTTGTTAAAACGAAAGTTGAAAGAAGCTCTACTTTTGCCATTTGCTGTCATAACCTCTGTTCCTGCTTTGTGCTATGCATTGGAACGGATGGGATCTTGGATGACGTACGTAGGAGAGTTGGTTATAACAAATGGTTATAACCGTTAACGAAAGTTGAAAGAAGCTCTACTTTTGCCATCTTGGTTTCTAGCGCGATGCATTATGGGAATAAAAAAATGCTAATGGCGCTTTTGTTAAGGACATTTTCTGTCATAACCTCCGTTCCTGCTTTGTGCTATGCATTGGAACCCACGGGATCTTGGATGACTTAGGAGAGTTGGTTATAACCGTTCCAGCATTGCGAGTTGAGCATAAAGATGTCCGCAGACATCTTTCCCGTAGGACAGTAGACCACAGAGATAATGCCACGCTCCTGCAGAACTCGATAGTTGTTGGTGACACACGCCAATATTTAATGTCCTTGGCCGGACCAGTCTGACTCGATCATCCAGATGCAGCCTTGGCTGTCCTCATGGGCAACAATGACACCCTCTGACGTAACATTTATGTCCAGCAGTAGCTGACGTAACCACAGCAGCTCTTGGCAGGCGTGGGAGGCAGCAATATACTCGGCCTTGGCTGACGACTAAAAGGCCACTGCGGTCTGCTATCAAATTTTTCACATACGCCAAAACCTGTGAATAGCGCAAACCATTGGGACCAAACCAAAAGTTGTGCTATATGAAGGGATGGTGCTGTTTTATTGTTCAGCTAAAGTGATGACCATACTCGTTGTGCCAATTGTAAGTTATCGCTACTTCCAAGGTCATCGCTATAGTGATGTTCTGTGTATAATCCTTGTAAAATTGGCGCTATTGTGATACGTAACGAGACCTATCAAATTCTGTTAAAATCATGTAACTTTTGAATGATGGTTTTCTAGATTTCCTAGAATCTAAATAGAGACCTCTCTTTATCAACCACCAAAGACAATCGATATTTTTCAGGGTATAACGGTTAAAATCTAATCTTATTCTTTTTTTTTGTTCAATTCAAGCAGCTTAAGAAAAGCATTGAGATTTCTTGGAAAATTCCGTCTTTAGTTGTTTCGCTAAGTCTTTGCTACAATACTCAATTTCAAAGCATGTTTTATACATGCGAAGTGAAACCTATGCGTCAGGATGGAATGAATTAGTTTGGATGTGTTTTGCAAATTGATTTCGACTTTCTTCTTCGTCTTCTTCTTCTATATACATTCGTTAGATGCAGTATTCAAAGTACATCATTAGATTTTTTTTTTATTTTTACTCACAAATCTTTCTTGGTTTGTATAAAAAAAAACGTTTCCCGTATTCAGATTCAATGTGCAACATGAAACTATCTATCACGATTCCACGTTACATCATTTGGATGTGAATAGCGCAAATGAGGAAATTACTTTTTTTATTGAGGCGTTTTCATGCATGGGAGAGTTGTGCCTGTGAATATTACTTATTACTTTGGATGCAGAATATTAGCCGAGTTAGCAGATTTTATATAAGGCACCATCATTTTTTTAAATTAAATTACACGTCTTGAGCATGTTGAAGAGATTTTACTCGTGAGTGACAAGTTATGCAAGTGGTTATTATGTAACATCATTCTTTATTTTGTGACAAACTTCAGATTATTTTTAGTTGGTTTAACCCTTAAGGAGAAATTTCCTTATAGCATTTCAAGCTCGTGGAACCCACAATGCAATTGAGAACCCCAAAATCCAAGCAAGTTACTCCCACATCAATAGATTGCAAGAGTCAATTGTGTTGCCTGTATTGGAAAAGCAGAAAATTGCTAACATTATTGCGTCATTAAAATAAACGATTTCATAAACCATTCATCAGCTGATGGCTTTTGTTCCAGTTGCCGCCACAAACATTATTTTATTATACCACTCAGCACTGTAGATAACGAAAGATAATTTAAACATTAACTTGATTAACTCGTTAAAGTGACAATAAACAGCTGGATTTTTTGAACAATGCTTGCGAGGCTATTTTATAACACTGAAAAAATGCTTTGCTAAATATAATTATATATATGAATCACTTTTTATTAAAAACGTTCATACTGTATGCCATGTATATTTTGTCATGTAGCAGTAATGCAATAATTCCAAAATAAACTATGAATTTCAAAAATTGAAATATGTAACCAATACTAAATATGGGTTATAAATGAATTTACTACAGTGAAACCTGTTAATTAATAGCGAGCATCTAAATAGCGACAACACGCAATCGGCACGGATCGATTTTACATGTAGGATTATACGTGTACAATAAAATTACCTTGAAATAGCGCAAGTTTTGGTTGGTGCTATAGCGGTTTGTGGGGTTTACAGGTTTCAAGATTAAATTAATTGATTCAAGCATAATTCACAAATTCTATCTTATCTTTATAAGCGAAATAAAAATCAAACAAGTTGCTAATAACATAATGGTCAAGTAGATAAAATGCGTGACTATACGCCAAATTTATAAAAGGTAAACAAACAGATTTTTGTAAACAACAAATGAAAGTTATGGCAATGCTTCCTGAACAACATATGCTAGTGGCAGTTAAATGAAGCGCCGTTACCATATAACCACTGATCACGTGATGTAAATGAAGAGCCGTTACCATATGACCACTGATCACGTGATGTAAATGAAGCGCCGTTACAAAATGGCTGTGGGCATCCAGCTTGTAAATTTTTGACAGGTTAAAACACAGCCATATACATCCCCTGAAATAGTGGTGTAAATGCAAAAGAATTTAAAGAATTTGTCAGATTTTTATTTCGTCTAACATAAAATAAATTTCGTGACCGAGGAAAATCTATGACGCTTCCACTGGTTTTCTCTCTCTATACATGTATATATACACAATAGCATGTACATGTATATGTTTATGTATACACTGTACATGCATCCATGTACTGCTTGTCGCATACTGATGATCCCATCTGAAAAGGTATTTTATTTACATCTGCATTGTATAGATATATTTTTAAATAAATCCATTTGATCCACTTTTGATCATCATTTCTCTTCGAGGGATTTGTGGCGTTTAATTTCTTTACACAGTGGAGACCCATACCAGTATGTCTCTATTTTATGCAAAATTATGCATACACTGTACGTGTATATCCATACAGCCTTTAAAAACCCGCATGATAGATCTTTTTAAGCGCCTTGGACTGTTATAAAAATCCGTTAAAACGGATAACAAATCCTAGCATTTTTTTTTTAGTTCTCTACCAGTTTATGGTTCATTTTTTGTCCTCTTTCAGCTAATTGAAACGCCATCGTGGCAGATGGTTGTTCCTATTTACTCAGGCTATTCTCACTGATATATACAGTAGCTTGCTTCAGTGAATAAAAATTAATTTTTGATTAAAAGCAAACAAATAGTCACTTAATGGACAAGAATGTGATACCCCACTGGAACGGTCTTAAGCTCTATGGAGTATAAAATTGCATTTTGCGTACAGTTTTAAGCCTCAACTTATACACAAGGACTCGATACTATTGAATTGCCAAGGGAATATCAATTGTTATGCAAGATTAAAGCTGAAGTGGAGTGAAATGCTAGCAGACAGGGATTTCCATTTTTTTTTATCCGTTTTTATGCAAGGATTTGACGAAATTGATTTGGGTGTGATGTAGATGTTTTAAACAGGCAGCTGGCTTGCATATGATTATTTTTTTTTCAAAAATTTCTCCAGGGAAATCACTCTACACGGTTTGCAGCCATTCGTTATAAATGGTTAAGCATTAGAAGCATGAAACACTGTTACGAGTTTTGTAAACAATTCATTATCTTCTGGGGCCTCTTTCTCGCGTATATTTATAACTATGTACATCACACAGCTTTGATGCAAATTTGACTCTCAAGTGGCAGATGCAATTTCATATAACTTATAGTGACATAATCTATCCTTCATTTTGCTTCCATGAAAAAGATTTTTACTGGCATAGGTTTGAGTTTTTTTTAGTGTGACAGTGTTAAACACTGAATGCCCTTCTTACACTATGTAGAAGTATATATGGCATGTAATTCTGCAAGATATTGCATTTCAGAACTTGCACTGTTCATGCATGTAAACAAAATGTGAGCTGAAATGAAGTTAAAAAATAAAGTACCTGTAGCTAACATTTTGTCAATCCCTAGTAACAAGAACAAAAATAGGCTCTGTAAGCTAAATAATAGAAAACGAACATACAATTATTGTATTTCCATCATTGAAATTGATGAAAATTGGGACAACAAACATGTTTATTAACATGCCTCGATGAACTATAGTTAATGGTTGATCCCATTGTCTTAAAGTTTTGAGGCAACTTTAATTATTCATCGTTTGGATTTCACCTAGCAATACTACTTGTCAATGCATTATTTGTCAATGCTAACTTATTTTTTACCACACTTTTTTGTGCTTGAATAGATTAAATAACCTCTGCTTCCGAAGATGAAAAAGTCGATTCCTTTTGACAGTGATTGGGTTAATGCATAAATATGCATTAATTTGTGCATTTTTTACATATGCTGAAAGCATTATATGAGCATTTTTATTTCTTTACGCATGGAAATGCAGTGGTATTTACTAATAACGATCTTCAAGAAACCTAATAAATCAGATCGTTATATCAGAACTTCGTTGTATCCGGATATTTTAAAAATAAAACAGATATGTAATAACAATACTAATATACACGTACTTGCAGGCACACAGAAATACAAGTTTAAACTCGATTTACATGTATTTATTAAATGTTTTGACTGAAACAAAATTCGTGCAGAATAGTAACACCTTATTCTCACCTACCTTGATTTAGCTCATCTAATGTGGATCAGGTCAAACTTTCGAGTGTTAATTCCCACCTCCGAACTCAGTTAAACTGGTCACGTGACCATAGTATACAGGGCGCCCTAAAAGTTGAGCACCATTTCAGTGTGCATTGTAAGATGGCGGACATCGCGTGACGAAAGTATACAGGGCGCCCTAAAAGTTGAACAAAAACTTCATCTAGAAAAGTGAAGCCACTTTCAAACGAGGTGCGGACGACAGAAAGACGTGATACACATCAAGTGGAGCTGCCATCTTGATTGGTTTCGCGTAGGTGTGAAGAAGGTGTAAGTAAGTGGTTTGTTACAAGCAAATGTAATGAAAATTTAGGAGCAATTAAAAACTTTTATAAAAAAAATAGTGAAGTCGCGTTTATCTAAAACTGGTAAAAATGTAAATAGTGTATAGCATTATTGAGAAGACAACTATTGGATAATAAAGATAAATTTTAAAGTTTATGTAGTTTTATAGTTTACGCATTTCTAAATTTAAAAATTTAAACAAATATAAGCAGTGCATGTAATTATTAAATTTGCCTTACATTTAATACAACATACGAATATTTGTTACTTTTTGAAAGTGAATGTTTTGTTAGTAAAAGAAATAAAAATTATAATAAGATTTCAGATAAAAATACAACATAACTTTAAGATTGTAAATCATTTTGTTATTACATTACATGTATATTTACATTTATATGCACTAAGATAATAGGAAAAAAGAGACAATATCAGAAAATCGTTATTGGCGAATGAAACGTCCATTTTTCGTTTCAAAATGGGATCGTTATGTCCGGATTATCGTATTAACCGACATCGTAGTGCCAAAGCAAAATAACAATACATAAGATAACAGACCAACCGAACACATTGATCGGAATATTTATACCCGAAGTATTCCTGAATCAGGCATCGTTATAAACGAATTCCACTGTATTGATATTTGGCAGACTAACTGCCCCTGTAGATGAGCAATCACTGCTGACATCCATGCTTGCAGTGTTTGCTTATCGATTGTTCATTCATCAAGTTTTTGGTGAAGCGGCTCAAAATCACTTCATTATTTCCCCGCACTTCAAAGCTATCTGAACTATTATAATTCGAGAATTTAATTAAACAGGACGACATTTATGAAACCAATAGATCGGCTGAATTGGTCTGTAAACTTTCGCGTCCTGGTTTATTTTGTTTCAACCGTAGTTCCTTCTATTATAATTTTAATTAACATTAATTAGAACTTGTGTTATACTTTAAAAAAAACTTGTTAAACATATATTAATTCGTATTGTAGAAGTCTTATTCATGTTGACAATAATCCTTTCATTTCTGTAGTCAAAATATCATAATTAATGAATAATCAAACATAGGCTTCAAATTAAAGATTGCATACATAAATCCGTTTTGAATGTCGATTACATAAGCTATCAATAGAGAGATTGAGCAGCTTTCCTTTACTAATGACGACATTGGCATCACTGTTTTTTTTTGCCAATAATCATGCGTAGAGACGACGTTAATGGATTTGCGGTTGATGGAGACGACAATTTCGTTAGTTTAACGTGATACTACAACGTCTTTGAGAGCATAACGACTTCTACGGCAAATAACTTATTGATGCGCATGCGTAATAGTGTGTTTATCATTCTCGTTAAGATTAAAGGAAACCTGTGCAATACCTCTAATAATTGAATGCTTATAGATTGGATTTAGAATATACATGTACATGCGATAAAATAATTTTGAAATATTAGTGCCAAATTTGTTTTGATGTATATGTAATGTGTGTACATGTACGTTCATTACTTGTTACATCTTAAAGCTTATAGATTAAGTTTTAAGCCTAGTCTACACTTAACGTTTTATCGCCAGTCTTGCTTGATCATGACGACAAATTGAAGACAAACCAATCACTGAAGACCTCTGATGATTACTGAAACTGGCTTTAACCCTGGTCAACATGTGACGTTATAGTTATATGTTTTTTGAGCAATCACTTAATTAGCAACAATTTCTTTTTGTACTGTTAAACGTTTGGAATTTTTTAATTTAATCTACAAAAAAGCAAACATTGCACTTAAACGTGTTCCTTGCGAACACGTGGTCGATTTGACAGCACAGTCTTTTTCTCACGTTCACGTGTACGTGAAGCCTGCCTTCTTCACGTACACGTAAACGTCAACGTGAACTATTTGACAGGTAGGCTCAAGTGCAATTCGAAACTGTAGATTACGTTCGCGTTAAACGTAAGACAACTTAATATCCCTATTGCACATATGCCCTTATTAAGTTTTCTAAATGACAAGCCTTAGATTCGCATCCTAATTGTTAATATTGTTAAATGTTTAGTATTTTTTATTTTTTGTACATAAATCTACAAAAGCATTGTACTTAAACCGATTGACTTTTGAGTAATAACAGGGAGATTAAGCTGCCTTGCGTACACGTGAACGTATTTGACAGCACTGTCTTTTTCTCACGTTTAAGTCTTCGTGAAGCCTGCCTTCTTCACGTAGCCTACACGTAAACGTGTACGTGAACTATTTGACAGGCAGGCTCAAGTGCGATTCGAAACTAGATTATACGTTCGTAACATAACGGTAATGTATAAGGCAGCTAAATCTCCCTATTGCACATGCCCATATTACGTTTTCTAAATGACAAGTCTTAGGCCTGAATGCATATAGTCGTCGAAGTAGTACTTATTTGTATACTTTTAGCACACAAGTAGTACTTATTCGATGACTATAAATTCCGGCCTTAGATTCGTATCCTAATTGTGCCTTATCTGAGGTGATTGCAAATCATCGTTTGTGAAATCTTCTATACGAAGTTTTTTTATAAAAAAACCAACTAAGCTATATAAATGGTGAGATTATGAACTGTTCGCTCTTAATAAGACAACATCTTTAAATCACTCACAAGTCCTTTTATTTATAATGATGGCGAAGGTTGGGTTCACTCACAATGCACTTCACATGGAAATGTAAAAATTTCGGGTTAATGATGACAAAGCACAGACTAAGATCTTTAGTTTTATCTGAAATGAACATCCAATATCAAGTTGAATGACAGCTCTAAGCATTTTATCTTCGTCTTCTGCATCTGGGTAGATAAAGTTGCCATTTTTACAGTGGTTTTTTAATGAACTTGTAAAGATTTTTATGCCCGAGAGCCTTCAAGAGCACCGATGCGCACCTAACATCCTTTGTGCTTGAATTAACAATCTTTACATAACAATCATTGCTTTGACTACCACTCCTAATTCGTTGCACAACATCTTGGTATGATTACCACTAATTAGGGACTATCTGCATGCATTGGCTTGATTGCATCTAAAAAGGGTTTTTATTACCTAGATGTTTTTTTTATCCCCATAGCTAATTATTTGCTAGATATAGCGCTCAAATTTTATTTCCTAATGCACTCTTAGGATGGTGATGACAACAACCCGTAGCGCTATAGTTTCCACAATTATCTAGGTTTGGTGCAACATGCCATCAAAAAATTGCATTCTAATTTTTTTTTTCTCCATTCAGTTACTTAAGAAAGCCATTTATCTTGTTAAAATCTCATCCAGATCCATCTTGCAATTAATCAATTCTATTCCTGGTAGATTTTTTAACGAGTTCTGAA
Organism: Xestoiulus laeticollis; assembly: GCA_034698905.1. Taxonomy (NCBI): domain Eukaryota; kingdom Metazoa; phylum Arthropoda; class Diplopoda; order Julida; family Julidae; genus Xestoiulus; species Xestoiulus laeticollis. Next base: position 27,287 of record JAQGCC010000943.1, read on the forward strand.
CCACTTTGCAGGGTATTCAATACACTATTCTATATTTTTTACACACACTAGTTCCACTTTTTCGTTCTACCTCCTTTGTCGTGTTGGATAATGGAACCATATTTGAGGAAAGGCTGGGCACAATACACATGAAAAAGCACTGGGACAGAATGTGGAAAAAATTATTGGTTTTTTTCCTGATCGATAAAGCTTTCTTCGGTTTTCCACAAAAGTGTTTTTTTTCGATGTAGGTCCTATACTTCAATTAGTCATGGAACATGGAATTATTTAGAGGTTTACACGCATGGTTTAATTTTGGCCTTTTGATTTCGAATTCTTTCACATTTTTTTTTTAATTTGATAAGTATAAAAGATTCATTTCTAAAGCTCGCATGTAAGTTACCTTTAAGAACCGGTGCTGCCAGATTATCACTATCTTTGAGAGATAGTTGGCAGTGATGCCAGACTACATGTACCTCAATATTCAAGAACGATTGCTGTCAGACTGTACGTGCATGAGAACCAGACCAGTGTTTGCCAATTTGTATACTTAACCCATATATGCCTACTGTCCATTTTAAAGGATAGTCATTTTAATTTTTTTTAGGCACGCTCAGTTATGACTACTGTCCTTTTAAATTTATCAAGCATATATGGGTTAAATGTGAGAACAAATAACAAGTTAGCAGGGATTAAGAATTGAACATGATTTTCTTATCTCAGATCCTAGCATTCAATGTATTACCGTGGTATGGCGCTTTTGCTTTATGACAACGACCAAGTATGTACATTATTTGGGTTTCAAATCCAAACCATGACATTCAGTGACGTCGATGAAGGTCATTGACGTTGCACTGCTAGAGGGAAATTGTCACAAACATGTTTTTGGTATCTGGTCGTGGCACTATGTATAAGGGACCATGTATAAATGATGTCACGCTTGTGGGAGGGAGGGAAGTCTAGCTTTTTGTGACAGATTGTGACAGGGGAGGGGGGGGGGGTCAGCCATGGCGTTACGTCACAATTTTTTGACTAAAAATTGTTGACTTATAATTTTAAAAATTGGGA
>JAQGCC010000944.1:0-28329 GCA_034698905.1 Xestoiulus laeticollis
TTTTTTTTTGGAATACACAACGTGCGAGTACCTGCTGCCACCTAGTGGCGTATTTTAGTTTTTAATTTTTTAAAAATGGGAAAATTAATGGGAAATGGGAAAATGTTGAAATTTTGATCATGCAGTAGCTACAAAAATTCTGCATTTTCATCAATTTTTATTTTTGTATTATAACAAGTAGTTTTTTTTAAAAGTATGTTATAAAATTTCCCCTATAGCAAAACATGCAGTTCAGTTCCCCCTTAAAAGCCTTGTTTGAGGCTAGCCAAACGCGCGTTTCCAGCCTAGTGTTGCCTGGGGCTCATCCTCCAGTCTTTGTCTCCTTCAGCTTCTTGCATCTATGCGTTTGACATCCAGAGCGATGAATGGCATCTCTGCGGCACCATGCCAGAACCACGAGCTGATGCAGCCGCTTGTCTGCTACACAATGTCCTCGTTTTGACCGGGGGTTATGACCCCACGAGCACTACTGTGACCAGCACTTCGACGGTGTGGATGCTGGACATAACCAACGGCGAATGGGAGACGATGCCGAGTATGCTTACTGCCAGAAGGTTACATGGACAGGTGATTTCCTATGGAAAAATTTATGTCGTTGGAGGATGTGGCGATGGCTGTCAACCGTTGGTGTCCACTGAAGTATACGAGCCACAACTGAACCGGTGGATCGAAGTGGCATCTCTGAAGGTACCTCGCTTTGCGGCTGCTGTGGCTAGCCACTGCGACAAGATCTGGGTCTGCGGTGGCATACTAGACGTGGATGACAGACAGACCAAGAAGATCACACATCAGGTGGAAGTGTATGATCCCAAGACGGACAAGTAAACATTTCTTTCAACATTTACACGAGGGCAGTGTCATGACATCCATCAGTAGACGATGGACTTTTCATAGGTCATTCTAGGATATTCTGGTGTCCTCGCTGTTGCAGACAGGATGCTGTCAAGAAGTCATTCGATGTCTTTGCACAAATACATGTAGCTGATAATAATGCTGCGCTCGTGTAAATTAAGTTTCAAGTTTCGATAAATTTCTTCAAGGCATGATGGATACGGATGAATGTTTAGCATGTTCCATATGATTTTAGATGGTCGAAAGAAAAGCCTTTGCCCGCGCCTAGGGCTTTTTGTGATTTGGCCAGTGTCAATGACACTATGCTCATCATTGCTGGTGGAGTCGAAGGAAGCTTCCGAGACGAAGAAGTCTATGTGACATCTACCATTTTGACCTTTGACTTTGAGAGTGAAAAGTGGCGCTACCTGATGAAATTACCTGGAAATCGCTATAAAGCAAAAGTTGTTAGCAGAGGCGAGTTGTTGTTAATGGTTATTAGGGCCAGAAGTACGTTTACTTTTTTTTTTCAGCTAATGGACATGTTATCCTTTTGTCTCTTAGAACCCTATTGGTTTGTAGTTGGAGGGGAAAGTACCATATCGGGTCCATCACTGTCCACCGTGGAGTGCTTCGACACGCACGACCAGAGATGGGTGGCCATCCCACACTTGCCAGTGTCTCTTCGGGGGACTTGTTGCATCTCTATAAATTAAGACACTTGAGTCAAAATATTGTGTTAGTCCAAAATTTGATACAACTTAATTAATTGATATAAAAATCGGTTTTAATTGATTGCAGTTTTTCTTCCGTTCTTATAATAGCAACCTAATGGGAATTGGTTGCTCACATTTAACCAAACGTGGCCTTAACCAAATTTCCTAACACAATTAAGCTTACCATTATTTTGTGCACACTTCCATTAAACTATACTCTTTGAAGAAATTTTAGAATGGCTTTGCTGTTGGAAATTTCCCAAACATTTCTTGAATGAAATTTAGGAAACTCAAACAAAATTTTTATAAAGTATACAACTATATAGGTTTATAACTATATAACTTTATAGGTTATTTAAACTTATTTTCTTGGAATTTTTGTCTTTATCTTGTAATTTTAAAAACTTTTTTATGAAATTTTTAACTTTTTTATGAAATTTTTAACTTTTTAATGAAATTTTTAACTTTTTCTTGAAATATAATGAAAAGAAATATAATTTACATTTTGGAAAGCAATCTTTATAAAGCTTTACAGAGTCATGTGATCGTAAATTCCGATATTCACTATTATTATCAAACCTTTGTTTATAATAAACAAATATTACTATTCGAAATATACCGTTTCAAACTTTTGTGCTGCCATGTAGTTACCAAGTGCACTTTTCCCATGATTTTATGAACAATCCTTTGCAAAATAGGGAAATCTTGAAGACTACTAAATCTCATTGGCCACACTGTATTTAGGCCTATTTTCAAAATGGATTCACTTGGGATTTTGTCCAGAGGTTTGATTTTTCTCAATTAAATTGCTTTATTTTATTTAATATGGGGTATACATGTAACGATTTGTTATATTGCCCTCTTCACGAGGATTTCAATTAACATTGTATGCATATAAGACAATAGAATTTATGGCATTGTCTTGTAGGTACTAGTGAAAATACCCTGGGTGACCTTAATGGGAGTAGCAGTATAATTGGACCTGTTTTACCCCCTGGTTTTCTCAGCGCAAAACCCTCTGACGCAAACCTAAATTTGGAACACAGTGAAGCTTCTTCTGATTCTGAGGCACATTCCGAGCTGTCCATAGATGAGCAGGAAGCTAAACCTTATTCATATGGCCCTGCTTTGCCACCTGGGTTTGTTAAAACACCAGCAGAAAAACCTGTTATAGGAGCTGCTTTACCACCTGGAATGACGAAGGATTCATTCAGGAATTGCTTAGGTGATGATGACTCCTCATCGAGTGAGTCTCAAGAACTTATTGGTCCATTGCCTCCAACAAGCAGTCATCAGTCATCCAGTGACGCCATTCTGGATTTTGAGAGACGTGCTTTGAAAATGAAGCGTAAATTGACATCTGGTGTAAGCATAGAACGAATAATTCCATTTATTGCAAATAGTCTTGTTGCTTATCATTCTTATCTGTGCCATATCTTAAACACACTTGATTTGCACATACAGAACTTGTCTATTTTTGATAATGCAAGGGTTTGTTTGAAATTGACAAATAGCCAGATGAAGAGTTGAAAAGAGAAGAATGGATGACAGTCTTGCCACCTGAATTAGGGAAAAATTTTGGTCTGGGACCTAGAAATTTTCTGCGAAAAACACCCAGGGCAGCAGGAGACAGATCTGTTTGGACAGACACACCTACTCAAAGGGCAGAGAAAGAGGTACTGACCATTGCATGGTTCAAACTACAATGTCGTTAAACCATCGTTAAACCTCACATTCATAAATTCAGTTTTCCGAGGATGTGGAGGAAAAGCCATCTAGTAGTAAAAAGGATGAATTGCAAGATCTGATACAACAGAATTATGATGAAAAGATGACTAAAAAAGCCAAAGAGCTCAATGTAAGTGGATGCATGAATGCGATTGCTCCTCTTGGTAATTGCACTTGGCTCATTATATATTATTAATATCAGAAAACCGGTAAACGATCCAAATCTCTGATGGAGATTCATCAGAAGAATCTTAAAAAGAAAAAGGTCAGCGTGTATTTTACACATGGCTTTGAATTGTACACTTTAATTCTATAGCGGGCGATTTTTTTGTGATTTTAGAAAGAAGAGGATAGTAAACCGAAGGAAAGAATACCATTTGATAGAGACGTAGACTTGAAAGTTAACATGATCGACGATGCCAAACGTAAAGCACTCGTTAAACAATCGGCACAGTTAAATGACAAATTCTCTCATGGCAGAGGGCAATTTTTGTAAATACTCAATGATCTAATGTTTTAAGATGGTATTTTAGCCATCTTTGTATACTATAAAAAAATGAAATCATGTAAACGTGACAACGTTTATTAAAAAAAATTGACTACACAACCCTTTCACATCATTTGCATTTTGTTTGAATTGTAACGAGGTAAACAAAAATAAGTACACTTAAATTCACTACGCCTTCACAAAAAAATGAAATTTCTAAAAAAAAAAAGCATTTCATAACAGCATACGAGAATTTAAACAAAAGATGTTAAAAAAGTAGTATTTATAATAAATAACATAGATGGTAATGTACTGTGAAAAAGGTAATAAAATAAACATCGCCAAGCTGTAGGAAGGAAGAAATTATCTAAATCAAACTGTACATATTTCATATATTCTAGGTAAAGTTTCTGGCTTCACTATTTTGACAATCTTTGAATGGTATTTAATAACCGATTAAAAATTTCAAACTATTGCTGCTTACAAAGTTGAGCATTTCACGGCTAGTAGCGAACTTATAACGTAATATCAAACGTAAAGAGGTCTTAATAGTAAAATTTTATTTCAAAGTTTTGCTCGGTATTTACTTATGTACAAACCAAAGTAACCAAAAATTTCCGAATCCAATAAAGTTAAGAACACCATTAATGCAAACTTTTGACCTGTGTTCGAGACTTTTGGATATTTTAATTGGTGAACTCACTGAATGTTTCTCGCCGCGCTAGTTCCAAATTTACAAAATGCTAAAACCTGTTGCAAAACGTCATTCGCATCAATTTCCTACATTATTAATCCCTTGATTTCTGGTGTGGACCTAAGCCTCGTCATGGTGTGTTAATTTCACTGGTAATGTAATTGGTGATTTAGCAAAAAGGATAAAATAAAATAAAAACAAAAAATGGCACTCTGGTAATCCGGCTTGTAGCGGACTCCTGCATGCCTCAAATGCCGGCATTGTTGAGATCGCTTCCAAACCTCCAATATTTCTTTGAACGTGTTGTCCGAGAGGGTCCTTAACGATTACTGACTGTACAAGTGGAGATGACTTTTTACATTAAAGGCGTGCATTCTGGGCGGCCATCATTAGATAATTATCGTCGCCTATGGGAGCTTGCCTACAAATTAAAAGAAATTATTACTGGATGGTACCGCATTAAGTTTTGCTGTTAAAAAATCGTATCCGCCTTACTCTGATCCGTATTTCGTTTTCCGATACTTGTTCCGTAGATAATTTTCGTGTTCAATCTTTAAGTTGATAATACACCTCTGGATGCTTGTTAACGTTTCGAAACACGTTTTGGGGTCTTCTATAACGAGACCAGGAATAACGGGTGGCGATTCTCCGGTGTACACAGCTTGACTTTCACATGCATCTAGAAAATTGTTTTAAAAAAAACATTCAAAGATCAAAAACCATCTTGAGAAAGATAAAATTCTTAAAGGATTCTAAAGGTTTACTTACCAAGCAGCCTCTCTAGTTTATCGGTATTGGATAAAAATAAGGAAAAAATCCTTTCAGTTTCACGATCTGAGTCGATGTGAACCTTGATGTTGGCAGGAACTCCGCTTGTGGACACTGGTTTGCACCCGGAAACAGCTTCCGAAACTGCTTTGCAGCTGTAAAAATTGTAAAAGAGAAATTCTTTAAAATACTTTACCAACTGCAGATAATTCTACTTCTGACCATTCTTGTACAGTGTTTTGCGCATGAACAAGAGGTAAAATTTACCAACCATTGCCAATGCCCATTGATGAAGGCACCAGGATGGAATTTTTTCAATAGCTTTTTACTTGTTTGCCCCACTTTTGTAAGAATGTCAATCCTGAAATTATTTACTTCAGTTAGGTTTTTTGGAGTAAAAAAACGCAAAACTCTTAAACGTAAAGGATGAAAAATATACTTGCCAGGCTTTTTCTTCTACGCAATTATTGGCTTGAATATAGAGGGCTCTTGATGGTTGTATTATTTGAAACATCTGAAAGCAAGAATCAAAATTATGCCATCTTATTATGATATCAACTTTTTCTTGAAGAATGACAAAATGGTTTGAATCTTACATTTTTCATCTTAAAAGATTCTTCTTGGAGTTTTTCCACAGCTAAAATTTGATCGACACTTATGCGACAGAGGGGTTGCTCGCCTGTATCAAGTTTTAAAAAAAACTGTTAGAATACAAATTTTAAGAGTACCTTGAGCATGACAAGAGATCTAGATTATAACCTTTTGCCTTTGAATAAGTAAGTTCCTGCGTCGTTAAGCAGAAATGCCGCTTTTTGAAGTTTTTCACGCCAAACTTTTTACGACCTTGTGCTCGTTTGATCATAAGGCTGTGGAGGTTTAAAAATATGATTTAATGCTTTATGTTATAAAAAAACTGAAAACTTTGGAATATTTATTTATATGTAGGTGATATTTGACTTTAGATTGAAAACTGCAATTATATTTTATCCTACTTACCAAATCATCTGAACAGCATAAAATTTAAAGAAAAGTACTTTTATATTTGAATTTTGGAATGATTTTTGTGAATTATGAGAATCAAAAGTCTGGGGTACTATTATATACACACCAACAAACTAAAATTTAATGAGCAAGTGGAGCTTAATATAATGTAAATGTAATGAACGGTTGAACTTACCCTTCTTTGAGAATAACAGGGGAATCAATCTGCTTTTGTAAAAAGAATGTTGATGATGAAATGATTTCTAAAAACTACAAAAATAAAAAAATCAATGTTGCGTACGTTTAGACTTTGCAAATTGAATTTAAACGAGTTCTTATTCACTCACAACTCTAATGTCGTTAACATGCTTCTCTGTAATGAAATCTTTGTACATTGAGGCCATGTAATCTTCTTTGAAAATCTGAGACTGAAACAACAAAATTGTATCCTGTCATATCCTCAGTTGGATAAAGAAATTTAATTGAGGTTTTGAAGAAACCACTCACAGATTTTGAGCTGACTAAGTTTCCTAAACTTTGTATCGTTTTCGATATAAGCGTTAGCGTCCGATTAGTCTGAAGATCCTGTAAGCACAAATGTTAATTTCCAATTATAAACTTGCGCACGGGATGCACTGTTTGAAGCCAGTTTTGCAAAGACGTACCACAGGTTCTGAGCTGAGTTCAAAAAGTTTTGGTCCCAAGATGGCGGGTGCAAAAAACCTTAGGAAGACGAAACCGCTGATCACTGAATATCGTACTTCTTTGTTATCTGTAAACGTACAAAACACGATGAAAAGGTCCGCATTTTCAAGCGTGATTCCCATCAACGACTAGTTATAAAACAATGCAAATTGAAATTTAAAAAATGGGATTACCAGGGAAATAAGTTATTGCCAATTCCTTCAATTCTGCAAACACTTCACACATATTTGGTGGGCACACCACTGCAGAATTGGTTATAGCTTTTAGAATACGATCCACGTACTCGGTCAAATTTGACTTTAAAATAAAAAAAATGCATAAATGAAATCACTGATACAGAATCAAATGCAATTTTTCTTTTACTGTATACAAAACGTGGGTGATGTCTTGCTCACCATATTGGTTTCCAAACTTTCTCCATCCTTCAGTTTACAGGGGTCAATTTCACAAGATTTGTGCTCTGCGAATATTTGATCGATTGTAGCTTTAAGTGTATCGTGGAGGTAGTGGTGACCTGCTAACTTCATGAACTCGTCCATGCATTTAGAGACTAACGTGTTTCCCCGAAATACTGTATTCGTATCGCTGTGTAAACAAAAAAAATTCTTACAAATCTCAAACTTTCAATTTTTTCCTTAGCAGTAGAATTTCTGTTTATCGATAGGGTATATTCTAGGTTAACTCACGTCAACTTTGAAATTTCCCATTCCGCAAGGGATTTGATGAACTGAACCATTTTGTTTTCGTGCATAAATATCCTGACGAGGGGTTGAGCAGCATCTAATTTATTCGGCACTATTTCACCTAAAACGTATGCAGCGCTAGACGTCACCGGCTATGTAAAAAAAAATAATGCTATAAAATTGCATAACGTTACGAGGGTTCGCATACTTTTCTGTACTCACGCGAGTTTTGGATGATCCTAGAATCAACATTCTCAATGATTCATAAGAGAGACTAGAAAAAACGTGGTCGGACGTGTAATCAATTTTGAGGCGAAGGGATCCCAGATCCGTTTTCACCGTCTTGGCATTTTCTCTGGGCTTCAAAAAATACCAAGCTTCGTGCTCCTTTTTGGACCGAATGTCGTGAAGCGGTATCTTGATTTCACCAAGAAATACGCCGCTGGAAACTCCTCCCATATCGTGATAAATGGCCACTCGAAGTTCCATTCTCTCGACATCTTCCTCGACCAAATTAAAAATATTCGGTTCCACAGTTTGACTTTTCGAATATAGCTGTGGTAATCGAAACTAGAGGTTAAAACATGGTTATTTTTTTATTTTTATCAGCAAGTGCTTTAACTCCCCCTTTGCGCTTAAAATAATGCGATATTTCTACGTGTAGATATGCACAACAGGATCAGAAAGTTCATTCATAGTTGATTCCATGATATAGAAAAGGTATTTTATTGAGACTTACGTCAAACATGAAGATTTCATCAAATTGTGGATTGACGGTTTTCTTCCTCACTTTTGTTCTTTTGATTTCTTGTGGTTTAAATAACCGATATCCTAAAGTTACCACCACAAAAGGATCACAGGCACCATTGATTATGGCCAAATCGTTGCATTCTATAATCCTAAATTGCATAAAAAGGGACGTAAATCACATGTTGATCAAACATGGAAGCTAAGAAGCAGTAAACTCCTGCGAAAACGTCAAATACCTGACGAGCAAACGAGGAAATGCTAATCCAGTGTTTGTCTTTGGTTGTTGATCGAGTTTTATTTCCAAATGGACTTTTCCCTAAAAATCAAATTCATGATTTTAATTCCAAACAAGTACAGTGTAGCTGCCATGTAAGGATTTGTTTCGGATAAGTTAAAACAGCTGTACCTGCACTTCAGAATCGGCATCCACTGGGATTATCGGAAACCAATGGTCTTTACCATGGTACTTTGGAAGATCTTCCTTCTTGATGGCCACCTTTCCCATGACTTTAACCTGCTTCATGGGTTTGTCACGGTCATACATGTAAAGTGACACGCACCGAAACTGTCGCGGCACCTCGAACTGAAACTCTTCTCCAAAATATGGGCTGAAATGGACAAAATTTAAAAAAATCAGCATTGTATATTGATACCTATAGATTCCCAAAACTTTGTTAAACGCAATAGTTACTAAATCACTTTTTTGATACATCGGCTATAACTTTCCCTATATGGAATCACCAGCTGAACAAATATTTTCAATTCAGTTGAGAGAAAATGTTTGTTTTTTGTCCATTTATGCTTCCATGGAGGATAGCAGGTGTTTGAGATCTCACGAGCAAGTTTGGACTTTTAATCTAATTTTTGCTACACAAGATTTGGAACTTGCTTGTGAATGTAAAAAAAAAATGGGTTCAATTTACCATTCAATATATTGAAGCATTAATAGGGACGAGAACTTTTCCTTACAAGTTTATTGTGCCATGCATTCAAAGATGGATTCTAGGTTAAACCCCGGCCTTTACATAGTTTCTCAAACATACTGTTCCATATATTCCTTGATAATTTTTACAAAAACACGTCCCACAAACAATTTTTTGTAAAGATTCCTGTTTGCCTAACCTAAGAGTTTTTTCTGCGGTGGATGTCCTAAAAATTTCTTCTTGGTCCAAACTCAAAGCACAGAAGACGTCCCTCGACTCCATCGATCCGTGACTTCTTGGAGGAACATTTTTAGCCTCACCTTAAAAAGTAAAACATAACTGGGTTAGATCTGTTAATTTATTACATCGTGAATCTCAATAAATAACAAATCAGTTAGCAACTTGTGCGCCCATAGGAAACCTCGCCTGAAAATTTCTTATCTGACCTCATCTGATATGTATTAACCAAATAAATTTGGTGCTAACTTCTCGTGTCTTTTCTAGACAATGAGCGTTTATGTGCACCACAAGTACTTATTAAAACACAAGAGTGAGCATTGGAGTACAAAGTTAATGATGAAAAAATTGGTTTGGAGGGCGATGAGTGGGGCGAGCGAATTATATAAAAAAAATGACATTGAACTCTACTTGCGATGCAATTCACCCTCCAATGATTACGTTTCAAAATTAGCCCTTCATCTCTTTAGTTTTTTAGATTGCCCCAAATGTTAGACAACCTTATTGCCCAATGAGGATATCCGTTCAGTGTGAGCTATCATTGTATTCGGGATGCCTATAGTTTTACCAGACAATAGCCAGCTCGGAACCATTTCTCAGTAAAAGGGGTTCCTCGAAACGCTCATGTCAAATTTCCCTCATATTTATATCGAGTTTGGGAAAGTTTTCCCAACAAAATGGTGACCGTAGTTCAACTCAATAAAATATCAACAAAAATTACTGGTATTCGTAAAAAAAATCAGCAATCCATTCGTGTTTGCCTAAAAAGCTTCAGAGAAATGCAGATATTCTCAGAAGTACGTGTATGATAAGATAAGTCAATGTTTCCTTTGACTTTCTCCTTTTTTTATAGTCCAAGTAATTTCCAGCATATACACGTATTTACAATTCGACGCCTCATCTTGCGAAAGTTTCACTATTAAACAACATATTGATTTCCAATTATAAGAAATGTGTCGCCAAAACTGCGCCTTGTAGCATATTTAGTTATGAACCAAAGTGGTCTGGTATCTATATCTCTGATAATCGTAATTTCAACCATTTGGCAATTTTTTACTCAGATTCTGTTCAAAAGTACTTATCACATAGTACTAGCATAATATTTTCAAATTTTGTGAATGGCGAAATGAATATGCAAGATAAGCAGTGGTTTAAATCACCAGACGATCTTCATCCAATTAACTAAAACCCAGGTTTTTCATTGTGTATAATTACAACATCTTGAGTTATAACTGACAGGTCACATTCAACAGACTTCTTGATATACTAAACAGATCAAAAGTTTTATTCATCTGATAATCTGGTTTCGTTAAAGACTTATCAAAAATATCAACTGAAGAACTGGAAATTGACTTAATTAGGGAATTTCCCAAACGTCTTACAAAAAATGCCTTGGTTTTTAACTTTCTAGTTTTAGTTAGACATGTAGCAAAATTGGAAAGTAGTTTACAGAGTATACAAGTTAAAGTTGCCAGACGTTTCTGGACTGGCAATTTGAATGTGTATCAAATTGACCATAACAGGCATTTTAGATTGAATTCGACTATGTAGAAGTTGCTATAGCTGCAAGTGTGGACCTAGCAATGACATTGAAACGTGGGCTAAATTTCACATCTTGTCAAGACGGTAAAATGTTCTCTCTCCCAAGTCTATAAAACTAGGTGATGCGCAACTGGCTTACACGTCGCCCTATTATTACATCTGATCAAATTGCGCAATTTTCCACTTTTGTTTAAAGGGCATGGATGACAAAAGTTGCTGCCTTGCCTTTTTAAGAGCTCGTAATATTTCTCTTGGACTGTTGGACACTATCATCCGTCTGGTCTTATTCGTTCACACCTTTGATAATAGCAAACATGTACCTGAGTTTGAAGTATACAAGCTCAAGCAGAACCGATTAATTACCGCTACGCATTTCCATATTGAGATAACGACTTATATATAAGGGAGGGTGTGCTATAGCCGAAATCAAATTGGAGCAATTCATTGATCTGCTTTGCATGATTTTTGAGACAAGGGCGTGGTAGGTTGCTCTTTCCGGTCACTACAAATTACCAAATTTGGGACACCGACAAATTCGGGGACTTTAAACACGTTTAAAAGCAACTAATTTAACGATTATTAAAACATACAAATCTGAAACTGTGAATGAGTCAGAATTATGGGAAAACAGTCCATTCATTTTTTTTTCTCAGAAAAGATAGCTGTAACTGTTATATACTGTCCTTTTGACCAAGATGCTATGTTTATCTTGCCAAGTACCTAAGCGCCCTTTGACCCTTGTATTGGCCTCTCTGTAGGACCTAAAGGGATCTTGATGTTAGGGTAACATTTTGTCCCTGTGGTGAAAACATCTTTGGGTTCGAACTGCCATATATAGAAAACAATAAAGGTGGTCATACATTACAAATTTGGAGTCCCCACGTCATAAAAACACGAAATCATTTTCGTTTTTTTGCAAACATGGAGATGTTTGCAACAATACTTTCATTACTCTTGTGTCGTTTTCTTCAAAACGTGTTTTTTTTTGTGAAATTGAACATGTACATGTACTATAGTATCACGTTTTCGGTAATTACAATGGACGCACAATTTTCGCCTCTTGATATTTTAATTTTTTTTTTGGTGTGATACTCATGACTGACTGTGAGAATGAATATGTATTCATGTAAAACACGCTCAGCAGGGGCAAATGAACTGAGAAACAGCGTAAAAACTGGACTTGTTCTTGGGTAAAATAGCTTACACCATATAGGACAGGATATCCGCGCGCAACATTATTGCACCTGTTTTAATTCAACGGAAACTGTAATTCACAAACAATAAGTCGGGTCTCCCTCAAAACTGCGGGTTCACCTAATTCCTCCCACCTATGCCCTTACATACATGTACATATAGCGTGTAAACAAGGCACATTAAAAAAGCACAACGGAAACTACTTTTATACAACTGATCAAAAAGGTTTTATAGGCCTTCCAAGGAATAAAATCCTTATACAAAAATACTGATATCGGTCGCTAGTTCATTTTTTTAAATCTCTACAATTATAAACACCCACGTGGATTATCCTGCTGTTTTTTTTTTTTTTTTTTTTTTAAATGGCCTCGAATGGGGAGTGCCTGCTCTTGTTTTGAATTAAAAATCGTCGGTATATACAGTCATCACATCTAAATTACCAATAAAATACTCCTTTGGTATCCTCGATTTTTTTTAAACCAACGGATCGGTACAACACAAACAATATCGAGCGCATTCTGTATCGTTAAGGTCAAGAAAATTATACAAAAAATCATGACTTTTTTATGGTAATTCATCAGATAAAGAGAGGTGGACTAGCCCGTTATCAATAAATTTAGCATTTCATGAGATCGAGTGATTTATGACTAAGCATGAAAAAACCTGAACGCCATTTTGGAAAATGGCGGTCTTATGGTTACTAATCAAACAATTTACTTATACATGTATTCAATTGTAAAAAAACGTATACATCGAATGTACATGTAATTTTAGCTGAATTAGAGTCAGCAATTTATGTAATGTATAAAGCGTTAAGCAACAAAAAATGCCTGTAATAAATAAAACAACTTTCTTGGGCTTCTACCTATTGAATAAGCACTACGCTTTCAAGAATTGTATTAATTTCACACAGTATAGGCTTAGTATACTCGGGATTTCTCGACTTTTGGCAAAAATTCAAGATTTTTGTATGAGAAATCTAGATTTTGCAACATTTTTCGTCCATTTCGTTCGCCTATTACCTTGAATTTACCCATGAAGTTGGCACTTGCCTAAATAACGATTTCCTCTGTCTCTACGGAAATCCTACCCTTTGAGAAAGTGGATGAAATTTTTCCACCCACGTTAGACGTGCAATTTTGTCAGGCCCAAGTAACCATAGCAAGACTTGTGCAGGCACCTCCATTATTACATGACCAAACAAATAATAATCAGAATGCATGCAAATGGAGAAAATGGAATCATCCATTTTTTTTTCATTTCCAGGATGGAATCTTGCATCTAATTGTTTGCGGACGCTCCTTCGGTTATATGTACACAATTTATACCATGTCTATATATACCGAATACATAAATTTGATACTATAGATATTTACTTTTTTAGCTTATATTCGAAACAACTTGTATTTGTTTTGATTGGTGCATGTTTGAAGCCGTTGGCACCGTCACTATACTTTGTGCTCAAGTAGGCCTACCAATTTCAATTTTTATTCAGAAAACATTTTCAAATGAGTTTTCTGTACCTGGTGGTTTAGCTATCTATAACGTAAACGCCCATGATTTGATAAAGGATTCAACCACAACATAGTTTCACTTTTACAAGAAACAAAATGGCCGCCATGTAAATCATCGCCCCATTACCTCCCATTAATTTCTTGTTTAAGAATCTGAAGATGAAAATGCATTTTTTACCAAAAACCCACAATGATTCATTTCTAGAAAACTAGGTAGCGGTTATGGCCTCTGGTGCAACACATTTGTCATCTTGTCATGTTTCATTTCACATCCTTTAAATGTGAAAATAACAACTGAGCAAATACGAAACTAAAACCGATTCGAAACAGGAACAAAAAAAAAACATATTTTCTAGCTCGGAAAAAAATGAGTTGTTTCATGATTGTCTCAATTATGGTTATTAAATATTGTTTTCTGCTATCACGTGTCCTTCGCGGACTTTTAATTTTGGAACTTTCATGAATTGCGATATGCAACTGATAAGAAAAAATGGCAACAGGAAACACCATGAGGAAAGTTCGCAAACTGATAGCAAATTGCGTAGAAAAAATAAAGGTGTGTTCAACTATACACAGCTATAGGTTACTCTTGAAATATAAAACTCGATTCGAATACCATAAACTGTCAACTAATGCATTTCCTTTTAAGGTTTTTATACATGTATTTCAACTTCTTTTGGCTTTCTCCATTTGGAGATTACAAAAAAGCCATGGGGATAAAATTCGTGACATCGCCAAATTTAAAAAAGATAAAAAACATTTTTTTTCACACCAGAAATAAAAGCGAATTCAATGCATCCTTTATGCCTGCTTTAAACCAGCTGCTGTTGACATTTAAATGAAGCGCCGCTACACAAAATGACCACTGAACACGTGGTTTAATTGAAGCGCCGTTAAGCAGCTCATGCAAAAGAACATAAACACAGTAAGACATTAATCTAGATAGAACTCGTGACAGAAGCTACTGTACAGCATGTAAATTTGCAACATAAGTATTCATCTAATATTAAGTTTATAGCATTTCAAACCTATGTTTAATCATGACATCCTTATATACATCAAAACAACATTTCCCTGCTCAATCATTGATGGTGGTAACATTAGACCACGTTTATGGAGGAAGTGAGTGGCTTTTGACATGCCATGACCCCTCTCACGCCAACATAGCAGCCATGTTTTGAGAATGACCCTGCCTTGGTCCACACGTTTTATTCTGAAAGTCAGCTTTTTTTGTTACAAGGGCATTTTAATCGTTTTGACCCTGGCAATAAAATCACAATGAAAAGTTCAAGAAGAAGGGACGAGAGATGCTGTTAATCTGGGGATTTAATCGGGGCAATGATACAAAAATTCCTCCGCGGGTCCCTATACTGAAAAACGTTAAGCTTGGTAACAACGGGTTGAGTGGGTCAATTTCAGACAGGGTTTCTCAGAGGCAGGAAATGAATGTTACGCTCGAGTGGTTGCAAACAAAAACAATTTATGTTATATGTTACGACTCACAAAACAGACTCGAATTATATTATCATTTGAGGCCGCATAAATCAGAGACCAACATCGCGGAGGAGTATGGTGCACTGGAAAAAAAAATAGTCCAGGTCGTTTCTTGGTTTTTTTAGTGGGTAATCTGGGAGAAACTACTTTTAAAATCTTGTGTATTTTCAATCGAGTGGACTGGATTAATGGTTTTATGACTATTTCACGTGGATTATTAAAGGATTTCTAAATATACAGTAGATCAAGCTGAAATTCGAAATTTCACATTTTTCAAAATGGCCGCGCATATTTGCTCCACAAATGTATTTGAATTAATCCACGATAATTTATGAAATGTCCCTAATCAAGATCTATAGTTCATTATCGTACGAGGCTAAATGTATTGAGCAATCGTCAAACACAAAATATCGGAAGCAATCGATAGACTTATATCATTATGTATGTCATATTTGGGATAAATTGCAATGGGTTCAGTAAATATTACTATTATTAAATTAAATTTTAATGTAGTGTAAAATGGCGGTTTCGATCAGGTACATATACCTGATCGAAACCGCCATTTTACAAGATGGCCGCCTTGGAGCAAAAGATTTCAGCTATTATGATAAAGTCACATGTAGTTAAGGACCCATATACGATACAAGAAGGTTCAAACGCGTAGTAATAATTAATTTTGACAGCAGTCGCCTTTTACATCAAATTTGCGGTAAGGAAGCTTTTCTAGAACCAAATTAACCTCACTTCTAACATTTTATTTTAATGTACTGTACACATGTACAGTACATTAAAATACAAAACATTCTATTAGATTAGTACATTTTAATTAGTCTCACGACTATTTGGTATCAAACCTTTGTATGACCTTTTCATTTGGTATATTTTCAAAAGTTATTTTCCATGTTTTTTTTGTAATGAACTGTGTCGAAATTAATTATGTTCTATTGCTCTTTTTAAAGCGTTTATATACTGTCAATCTGAAAGGGTTATATAATCTGTATTTTAATCCGACATCCAAGTAAGAATATTTGTCTAGGCCTACTTAATGAGCATCGTCGAGTCTCCTTCAATGACAGAATTGGGTTTCTGTGATTCAATTCATTATGAAATTGTCGTCTTAGCGGATAGACATTTAATGAATAGTTGTAGACCGAAGTCCCTGACCTATACAACGAGTGTATCAGCAGGATTTAGTTCGACTAGAATATTAAATCCAACATTTCGTATGCTTTTTATAGGCTTACTAGATCAAAGCACAACTCTGTTGATAGTTCATGGGCATGATGAAATAAAAATTAAAATCTCGTTTAATATGTCATCTAGGATTATCAACTTCCGATTCAGATCGATTGATAACTCTATTTTTAATTCATTTGAACCACAATTAATTAATGAAGTTGAATTAAAATTATATTTGGCAGGGTAGGTCGCATTACCACATCATTAATAATGAACTGATACCTTCTGTTTTAAATTTATTAAGGATAGGTTGTTTGGTGATGCTGCAATTAAAGATATCCAGCAATTAACAAAGATAACATGTTCAAATAAAAAATGAGCTTTAATCAAGGACACTTTACGGTCGAGCATTGAATAATAGGCCTAATAACAACAAACTATGTACATGTAACTGAAATTCAAAAATTATGAAAAATGTCAAATGTTACTTCATTATATGAAAAATACATTATGAGAAAGTTTAAACATTTCATCCTATATAGAGAATCTGGCTGGGAAATTCAAATGTCAGTCCTTAATTAGTCATAAGCAAACAAGTTTGTCCCAACCTTGCACCTGATGCATGACAAATCAACCGAGCAAATGGTGTAGTACTTATAAGTCCACCTACGCCAGAATGTCATCAAACATGCAGGCGTGATCTAAAAGTCATCACAGCTTGTGTAATACTATGTACGTGTGCTATTTCAGTAAAGTTGAATGGCACGAGCCAGACTTGGTATACTAAATGGTTGACGTAATTCGAAAAGCATAAGGTCCTTCCACCCAGGGCAAGGAAACCTTTGTTAATCTATTGGATTCTATCCCAATAGATTTTCTATTTCCTGCAACATGAACCTGAAAAATATCTGTTTAATGCTTCACATTTTTATGCACAAAGGTGGTCAAAGACTTATTGTCAAAGATGCCCAAAGATTGCCAAACAATTATTGCCATGCAAAGATGCTTAAAGACTTATTATCAAAGATGGCCAAAGATGTATTGTCAAAGATGACCAGAGACTTATTGTCAAAGATGGCCAAAAACTTATTGATTAAGAGTCCCTTTTGCAACAAGGTTTAATATTTACTCAAAACACCCTGTATAATCTTACTGTTTATACATGTAGTATGTCCATGAATGGCGCTCTGTTCCTAATTGCTCTAGGGTATTATTTTAAGCTAATAAGCAGACCTTATAGTACTAGCAAACGCGATTATAATTTCAATTCGTTACATGAAACTCAACACGTTATGTAACCAACACTGAATTCTCCCCTCCCAGATAAAAAAATATGAAATTACGTATAGAGATGAGATTTGAGAAAACGCCCATTTCATAAACAACCTGCAGATTTTTCCTTCTCAGATCATTGGAGCAAGCAATTGATGCTATGTCCTTGTCACTTTCTTAAGGGTTTGTCCAAATTATTGTGAATTCAACACCCACTTCCCATTATCCCTCTTCCCTCCACTGTGTCCTCCCACGTGGAAATTGCGTAATGTTGTACCTGTACAGGGCTTGCCTTAACGAAAAAAAAATCTCTAGATCCATGCTCTACTGAAAACCAAACCAACAATGTTAATTCCCACGAGAAACTGGAAATTTTTTTTGGGGTTTTTTTTTTTACATCAGTTAGCCCAAGCGATTAGTTCAGCTACAGGATTCATGGATGCATTTAATCCTCGTAATTGGACAAACATATAGTCTAAAAATGTGACAAAATTTGCGTTACATGGAAAAGGGGAATTTTTTAATCACTGAAGATTGCCAATTAAAAGTGAAATGGTAAAACGATACCCAAGTAAAGCGTTAGTTGTATATAACACAAAAAATAATGTGCATGGCGCCAAAATTTTTAGCATCGTTTGATGTATACAAAACCAAGGACTTTGCAAGATTTATCCCACATCTCCTAAAGGCGGTCATAAACCCCAAAGTTGCAGTGTTAAAATTTGGAATAAAAAAACGCTCCCCCGTTATAAATAACACGTACATTCCCTTGACACAATTGTTTTTTTCTGCATTTTAAGCACTTTTACTTTTTCTCGTTTATTAGAAGAAAAAAAAAAAAAAAAGAAAACATGAAAACTAAAGAAAAATTAACGAAAATACGCGTATAAAATCAAAAGTAGAAATTTCAAAGTTTGTTAGGTTTGTTTATAATACAAATTAAAATATGTTTTTGTGAAAATATTTTGCATGCAGCATGGAAGTCAAAATAAATGTGACTTCCATGCTGGTGAAATTCTTTTAATGTGCAAATTATTTTGGCAAAAAAATTCGTGTTATAAACAAACTTAGAAAACACTAACAAAACACTATTTAATCCATGAAAATGTTTTTACAAACTTTCTGTATGCATCATTTGTAGGCCTATTATAATACATTGTACTGTACGTGATCCTTAAGTTCCCTATATTCATAAATCAAATCATACACATAAATGGGAATACGAAAATGGCATTGAAACAGTTGTTATACACGTTTTGAACTAGTCTTTAAACCATTTGGCTAATATTTAAATACACCCAGAAATATCTGTATTGTAAATTACGATTTGCGGTCATTCAATGGCAGCCACATGTTGATTTCTGAATGGCATTATCAATGGATGAACATCCCGTTTTTCGAGTAGGCAGTGTTAAAGTTTCACCATCACGAATACAACGGTTGGCGAAGATTGTTTGACATTACCCCATTACATATTTCCACCCAAATTAACCAGTCTAATAGGCCTACCAGGTCATCAAACGGACTCATGTATACATGGAATTTGAGAATGGCTGGATATGCTTTCAGGCCATTTTTTAATGGAAAAAAAGCATAAAGGACTTTGTCAAATCCGTCATAATTCTTCATAAAACCCCTTCTCGCATATTGAAAAAAAAAATAATTGTCGAGTTGTGCTAAAAATGAAACATTTATAGGCTATGTTTTGTATGTATACACGTTGACTATACGAGCTCGTATGACTAATTCTATATATAGTGAGGAAACAGCGTTTATGAGAACGGATTTGAATTTCACTTGTAAATTTACTTTTGTTTTGAACAAAAGATTGCTGTATCCGACTCGCCAATTTATGTGAATTAATTAAAACGGATGTTGAGTAAACTGTATATGGGCCTCGGAAATGTTACAAAAGTTAAGCAATTTTATGCCACGTATGAAAACAAAAATGAGACTTAAAAATCATGCTGAAAATTCTGTGGGCGAATTTCTCAAGAGGGAGACCAATGTGCAATTTATCCAATGTATACGAATAAGAGATCAAAGACATGTGATCAATTATCGATCTCATGTTTTGCATCGACTTTCCATTGCCTTTTATGTCATATAGGCCCTATTGTGTCACAATGCACGCCTTTTTCCTCGATAGGTCATAAAAAATATCATGGCACACATGACCCTATTTGTGATCTAACAAATGTCTAGCAAAACGCCCTCACAAGCCCTCCAAACGTCAAATGCTTCCTGCAAAAGAGGAAACTCATTTGAAAGGTTCAAATTGTTCAGACTTTTAGTGAGCTTTTAAAACACTGTATATATTTGTCCCACTTTTTGCCAAAGGGTGTCCATAGTTTTTTCATTAGTTTTTTGGTGGTTGCCATGTGGACAGGTCAGTGCTTTGCTGAGAACCTCGCCCCAGCCAAAAATAGTTAAAAGCCAGGCCCATTTTCAGCAGGACCAAATTGAATGTAAAAATGACATCATCCACTAGAGGGTGAACATTTTGGGTCATTTTAGGAACCAATTCATACGGAGATTTACTATATCATAAAACCATTAGTTCAATACATTCCCTCTTTGATGTGGCGATGAAGACTTATGTATGGGAAGTTGGGGGAGGGATTGTTGATACTAATGAAAGCTTGCTTTTGTCGCCTGCATGACAGGACAGTGGTTTTATCCTTGAGGCTTGAACCCATGGCTTTGTCACGTGATCATTAAAACAATGTGAAGTTGTCTATTTATAAGGGAAGTGGGAGTAAAAGGATACCTAGATTTTTTTGCTATTAAAGGGAAATGTCTAACGGAGTAACAGTCACTATTATAATGGAACTAACGCACCTAACTAAAACAAGTGAGCAATATCTTGACAATAACCATTAATTTGATGAAAATCATGCAGAAAGTATAGTCTGATGAAAATCAATTGCTAAGCAAATAAGCTTTTGATGATGATTTCTTGCAATGCTCAACATAAAAGTTCAGACTGGCTACATTGGATGAATATGTATTTATTGTATTTACAGTGCATGTTACATTGGAGAAATATATATTTTTATCCAGGATGATTTTAATGGGTCACGCTTCAGAGGCTAATACCCCTTAAAAATCACATCGCGCTGCCAAAGTGTTGCAATTCATAAAACATATATAGGCTTAATGGCTTGAATAAACAATCGGTATTGGATTTATTGAGGCTACTATCAAATGAAATACCACGTGGTGAAGACTTGATAACAATAAACTGGCTTGCATAACCGTGGCTTGGAAATCAATTTCCCAACAGGTTGTGAGCTTTTTTTCAATGCGATATACGAAACAATGATGAATGAATTGGGGAAAAAAAACTACTATCCAGCAAGTCTTGAATGAATGGAAAAAAGATAAAAACCAGCATTATGAACTAGCAGAGATTTGGTGGGTGGTTGCATATATTGTATATCTGGACAAATCAGGGAAATTCATTTTGTCGTTATCGACTACTAAATACAAGAGGAATGACCCTATTTAAAAACAACAATTAATGCACTATTTTTTCAAATTTTTAACAGCTAGGATTATTTTTGAAATTTTAACTTTTGAATTCGAGCAAATCTGTTTGACGTTGGCCTACTCGCATTGAGTTCCTTCTAGCCACTTTTTTCCCCTAATTTAAACAGTTGCTGTGCCACGTGATCTGAGTCATGATTTTCTCTTAGATTTAATTACGAGTTTCACCTTAGTCACTCAGGGTGGGTCTAGGTGTAAACTCAAGGTGGTCTTCGCCTTTCAATATTTAACCGAGCCCTGCTAATCTACCACCTTTTTAATGGACTATTTTGAAAGTCTCGTTAAGTACCCTTAAGAACTTAATTTCACTTCATGGTCAATTGTGCATCTTGAACAGGTGGTACTCGGTTTCATGTTTCTAGAGTAATGATGTAATTTTCCGTGTTTATAAGGATAGGTCTGCAAAGGCTTAACGATTACAAAATGCGCTGTATGTTGCATCGAAAAACCATAAATCAGATTTAGGCTATAATTCGTATTTTTTATTTAAACAAGGCACTCGATTTAATGCATGCAAAAAAGCAATACTTTAAGTGCTAGGAAAAGTCATAAAACAAATAGCCACAGCAAAATAGCAATGAAAATACATCAAATTTAATTTATTTAACTTGCATTTTTAAGTTTAAAATTTACATATAGGGTTAGAAATACAGAATATGAATGAATTGTTGACGCTTTGGTGATCATTTTTGTGAAAATTGATAAACAATCGGAAGTTTTAATTGTCGAAAATGAACGATTTATAATACACACTGTATAAAAATCTTAACTTGAGCATTTCATTAGATGTTGATTACTCAATTTATAAAGTACCTTGCCTATTTAATTCGATGCCAATTTATTAACTGTAATATTCCAACTCGTTTTAACTATCCTTAGCTAAATAAAAAAGGTAGAAAAGTACTATACATAACCGGCAGAGTGAGGCTACGATGGCTCAGTACATGGCATGATATATCCTAAATAGCCTACTCGAATAAACCCCCTGGGATTTCTTCGAGTATTTACGCTGTACAAAAAAAATATTTTTTTTTTATAAAAAAAACGTTGAGGAACCACTGAAGAGGTCCCATGGAATCCAGTTTGAATACGTGCTGACCGAATGTTACATCATGAGTAAAGCGCTACAATACCATTAACTATCACGTCACACATGATTGTTGATTAGATTTAATATCCAATTAAAAATGAGAAAACCAGACATAAGTTAGCAAATTTAACTCTGGCTACAGTGTAGTTGAAATCTCTTAAGTTTGCACAAGAACTTGACAACAAATTATATTAATTAGCACATGAGTTTATAGTATTTAAAAGCTGCACTCTTGCAAGGGCGCAATAAGAAATGAGCGAAAAGGTCTTTAAATCATTTATTTAATTATCCAGTTAAATAAATTGAACTGGAACGCAATAATTCAATCAGAACTTTTTAGGGTTATTACATAATTCCCAGATGCGGACGAGATTCTATTAGCACAAAAATCTACTTAAATCGGGTTTGGCATTTCTAGCGACACACTTAATTTTTTTTAATATAATTTAATAAAAACTATCGTAAATTGAAAACTGGTTCGTGCACATTATTCGTAAGAAACCGGCCGATTATAATTGCCCATTCATGGTCTGAAATTAAAGTGGGAGTGTCATTCGTGTTCAATGCTAGCTGCGTACTATTTCATTCACAAAAATCTAGACTACTTTTATGGCTTTTTTGGCAGCTTTCAAAGTTACGTTTTTCAAAACTAATCTGAAATCTTCGTTTCAATGACCCTCCAAATATCTTACCTACTAAGCATATATCAAACAATATTATAATCATATTTTTCTAACTAATTCGAAAACCACCACCTGCAAAACTTTAAAAACTTTTGATGTTTTGTTTTTTAAAGTTTTGCCACAGATGCACTTTAGCGCGCTCTATAGATGAATGGCCACTATACTAGGGTGAGGGACTATTTTCTGAATCCGCGCTTTAAAATAAATTGAATTTCCGTGTGAAATAGGCGAGTAAAATGAAATAAACTTACCGATTTTGATTTTAAGTTTTTCGTAAACCCTTACGCTATCGTCCTCGACCATTTTACTCCAAATGCAAGGCTCCGCATCGCGTAACAAAATTTCGCGATGCGAACGCTTGAACGCCATTTTGGAGTCGTTTTGCTTGGATGAGGGAGCGGAAACCGAAAACATCGAGTTTGAGGTTTTTAAATTTGCTGCGTATATCGCGAGTGTTTTCGACGTATCGATTAGCAATCCACTTTCGTTCAAAAGTACCACATGGACGACTGTTGTGACCCATAAGTCCGAAAACGTGCTTACAACTTGAATGACTAAAAGAAACTAGCATAACTTTAGCATTGACTGATAGAGTAAACCTCCGCCACCGATCTTTGGCAGCCACTTAAAAGCTAGCGAGGCAGAGGCTGCATTTCCTGATGAAGCATTTGCCCACGCCTCAGCATCTGCATCTCACTACATGTCCTCTTTTTGCCAGAGCGCCGTAAGCGAAAAATGAGCGGGAAATAAGTAGGGCGCGTTGATTTGAAATTTATCATGGCGGCCAAACACGGGAAATAGCAAAAAATGCGTGTTTTAGAAATCTCGATGATTACAGATCATGAACCTGACATTATATAAAATCTAAAAAAATATACATGGCAAGGAAATGAGCGCGGCCGATTTTTAGATAAATAACATTTGTAGTTCTTTTTATATTTATAAATAACATCATCATGCTAGGAAAGTTCTGCAATGTAATTTTCAATAAGTGCACATTAACGTTAGAGTATGTTTTCAATGCTAATTTCCACCCACGTTTCCGATTCCTTTCACAAAAATAACTGATGATCTTGGAATCCCAAGTTATGCTTGAGCATAAGGGAAAGCGAGATGAATATAGCGATATTCTTATAAATTTGTCTACACAAATTGGAAAACGCAATTTATATGCTAAAAATATCTAAGCTTTTCTCAAACTGCTTTTAAACTAAAAATATCTATCCCAAATATTTTTAAAATTAAAATGTCTTTCGTTTGCTACCGTTGGCGTTTTTGCATAGGCTGGGGTTCGAACTTATGGTGGGTACGATTAATATGTTGTTATTTAAAAAATGACATCATAGTTTGAGGTTGCAAAGCAATTTTTTTCTTCTCAAAACTGTTATTTTCATGCTCGATGAAAGCTAATGCACCTATGTGAAACGATGCTTCTTTAATGAAAGTTTCATCATGCATTATTAAACATTTGAAATTTTTTTTTACATCAATATGATTTTAGCAAGCACAAATTTGGCACGGCTATTTAAATCTGTAAATATTTCATGTGATGCTTAATGTGATCTTCAACAAAAGAGGCAATAAAGTAATATCCATGGTCATAACCCTGCCAATAAACAATAATTAGACAAGTTAGTTATAATAATAGCTAAAAAAATAGCATTTCACCAAATAAATAACAAACTTCACCTCGTGAAGTCTGTAAACAACTGGCATCTGATTATCGGCGCATGCTTGCACAAAAGTCTCGGGCATGAGTTGTTTTTCATGAAGAAATTTGTCGTCTTTGCCCTGGAAATGTGCAAGGGAGAAAAACGTTACTTTTCATTGCATTAATTTAAAAATAAGCTTAATTTTTAAAATTAAATCTCACTTGATCAAGGAGAATTTCCATTGGGGGACCTTGGTAGGTTTTCACTAAGCAAGTAGCATCATAAGCCTGATAAATAAACGAACAGAATATTGAACAATAGTTTTGCACATAAGAAAATTGGAACAAAAAATAATACACACTTTCCACGTTTCTTCATCATTTCCAAGGTACAGTGGAAACACGGTTTTACCCCATGGACTTTGTGTAGGGTGACACGCTGGAGCAAAGGCGGATAAACTGCGGTACTTTCCGGGATTTTTCAAGGCACAAATTAAGGCACCGTGACCACCCATGCTACGAAAAGACAACATTTTATTAAAGCAATTTATGCACAATTTATTACAATCACTATATTACCTGTGACCAAATATAGATTGTTTGTCCGGGAGAATCGGGAAATTTTCGTTTATCAATGCTGGTAGCTGTTAAAATACATAACCATATCTTATTACTTGGGAATTTAATGTATAAGCATGGGATTTTTTTTTCTGGCTGCACTAACTTCTTCTGTAACGTAAGAGTACATGCGATAGTTCTCTTTCCATTTTGGCTCCGTGGCATTTAAGTAGAATCCCGCACCGGTACCAAAGAAAAAATGATCATCTTCGCCTTCAATATTACATCCTCCTAATAACAAATATATATATGCACGTAACATTGAATGCAGCTAATGATTCAGCAACGCAATTGTGATGAAGGGAGAATCTTTGATTAACGTTTAGTAAATCAAACTTACTTGGACTTGTGTCTGGACAAACAATTGCAACACCATGCTCAGCCGCAAATCTTTGGGCACCTGCTTTCTGAATGAAATTGTGCTCGTTGCAAGTTAAACCTGAAAACACAAGCAATTAAACTGCTTTAGCCTCGTATTGTACTTGTACTTAAAACTGACGCGTTTGATTGACGTCAGTATCTGTCCTTCAAAATAATTATTATATTATACTTGTTTTAATGTGCAAGCTTACCAGAAAGCCAATAGATGCATGGCACTTTTCCTAATTCACTTTTAGGAGGCAGGAAAATGGCAAAGCTCATCGAACATTTCAATTCTTTGCTATAAAACATGACAACAAAATGTAGCGTTTCATAAGCTGTACATATGCAGTGAATATATGCAGTTTTACAGACCATGCATGGTCATGGTTTTACCTGTTATGAGAGAAAGTCTTCTGTTGTCCTCCAAAGCATTTCACATTCATAGTCTCTGTAATATCTGACATTATACATATAATTTCTCTATATATCTATAGGCCTAGTTGTTATATGTGATATATGCCTCAAATGGAAATTGACACGCGCACCTTAATATTACACAACCTTAATACTGTGACCTAAAGATGTTATCTATTTTTCGGTACCAAATACTCTCTCATTGCAAATACCATACTTCCTGCACAGTACGCTTCCTGTTCCAGACTACCAAGCTCCTCCCACTTGATCGAGGGCCATTCATAAATTTATATACAGTGGTGTCACCCCTTTATACAGATTGTTTTTGCAATGTTGGGGATGTTCCATGACATCCATATCTGGAATAACATAACAATGAAGAATAATATAGAAATTCTATAGATCTTATTGGTTTATATCATTCTATGAAATTTAATTTATTGATGTGATTTGACTGGTTCATGTATAATTGGCTGGATTATTGTTCAGTTCAAACCAATAGAAATTATCCAATAGGATTATGCTGACAATATATTGTCAGCATTAGCAGCAAATGGGCCAAATATCAATGAAAAACCATAGGATTTGCCTATTGTTTTTTTACTAACTGACATACATGCAGTAATTATTTTGCCCCTATATGTTGGCAATCATTGCAAGCATCACGCCTGTACTGGTATGCTTGCAATTTCTAATTTTCTTCTTTTTTTAAATTTTCAAACAATTTAAAACCCTTCCAAATGATTAAATTAATAAATACATTAAAATAAAATAAATAAATAAACGAATTTTGGGCATTGTGATACTTTGTAAAATTCGATGTTTTAGACTAACTGCATGTGGTTATATTTTCATTCTCCGTTTATAATTTCAAAAAATGTTCACAAGTTTTCAAAATTTCAACTTTATTTTGCCCACTGACATGCCTTGTTTTGGGTTAACGTTATATCACTGAAATTATGGATGACCCTGAGAAGAAAACTAGATTGCCTATAGCAGACAATTTTCAGACGAAAATGTGGCATGTCCTCGTTGTGTTGTGTCATGTGTAAATTGATTATTTTAACGAAATACAAAATTCGATAAAAATGGCACACAGCCAGTTTATAATTCCAAAAAATCCTCGTGATAAAGCCTTGTTTTTATTCATGGCCATTTTAATTCCTCTTACTATCGTTTGGGAATTCGGTGTTGTATTACCATACTACCATAGCTCAGTTTCATTCGTTGTGATAATACACATGTTGGCTGCAGCTTATATTGTTATGAGTATTTTTGGCAACTTGTTATTAGTAATTCGTACTGATGCCTCAGGACGTCGTAGCTTTTTACCTTCTGTACAAAAACCAGGTGAGAATTATAAGTGAAGAGCATTATCGTGACTGACATGTACGTTAGTTCATGCATGATACATGACAAACATGCATGTAACTTGTTTGGGTGGATCATTTGTAATATATATACATGTATATTACCAAACTATACATTGTTCGTTTCATTCAAGGGGATACATACTGTACATGTATGCTTATATTCACAGATATAAAAATATATACTGTCTCCATGCAGGCACTTTCTTAAAAGTGGGCGTTGTGACCTAAATTTTCCAGTAAATTTAAAAAAAAAATACATGGACCCTAAACATGATCATGGCCCATGATTCAATAATAGGGGAATAATCTGGAGAGCAGTATAGTTACTCTGCTGCTGAGTACAAGTTAAAATTCAAATTTGTTTGCTATATAATAACAAAATATTATAATGTGTTATATGGCATTGTAAATGTGGATGATAAAATTTGGTAAAAAACTAGAATGATTTTCCACTGTAATTGGTAAAAACTCACCGTGATATTTGTGTTTTAGACTGGAAATTCTGTTACGAGTGTAGACTAAACTCGCCGCCGAGATCGTATCACTGTCAGATTTGTAAGGAGTGTGTTCTCAAAAGAGATCACCATTGTATGTTTACTGGTAGGTTTCACACAGTTTGCCTTAGTTTCAGTTTTACGTTTTATGAAAATAGCTTAAAAATAGTCGACACGCATGCATATTAACTCCTTATTTGTTTCTTGCATCAAAAAGGTTGTTGCATTGGCTATCATAATCATCGGTACTATGTCGTTGCCATAAGCTACATATTGGTTGGGACACTGTATGCCGTCATCTTTCAGTGGGATTACTGCTTTAATCAGATGGGAGGATTTACAGTTTCATCGCTAATGTCATTGATTGCGCCTCATTTTGCTCTTTTTTTGGGCTAC
>JAQGCC010000945.1:0-28327 GCA_034698905.1 Xestoiulus laeticollis
TTATAACAAGTAGTTTTTTTTAAAGTATGTTTTAAAATTTCCCCATAGCAAAACATGCAGTTCAGTTCCCCCTTAAACTATTTTTTAATTTATGATAATTTTTAATGGAGACGATAGAACTGTACATCAAATGTCCAAAATGGCATGCATCAAGAGTAACACATAATGCTCCAAATTATTGCATAAAATTTTAGTATAAAGTAAAGGCATTAACGATTAAAAGAAGTCTTTAATTATATTAAAATTAAAATATACACGCAAACTGGTATCGTCACTGCAAAGCTATTATGTTTTATAAAACTTTGAAATACTTGCCGTTGGCATGTCCATTTCTGGATCCGGATCATCTTTTGGCATCCGCAGTCCATTTTTTGGCAGTACAAGGGCTGCAGTACTACAGATCACCAGAAAACTCAGCGCAAATTTCAGCAGCATTCTCTATGTTCTACCTTCCTCCCAAAAAGTATTTGCAGAAATTTAAAAAAAAATCTTTACATTTATAGAAGATGAGATTATCTTGATATTGGAACAAAACTGCGATGCTTATCTGTTATCATTTCGAGATTAACACACAATTAATTAACCTTCAAATTTATAGCAATGAAAATAATGTCATTTCAAAGAGGGAATTTCATATCACTGAGTACCACTGATATGAAGTAAATTATAGTGCATGATCTATATTTATAAAGAATAAAAAAGTATGTGCGGTGTATGTAACTACAGTAAAACCTGCTAAAGTTGAACACCCAAAAATAGCCGTTTTCGGTCACTGTATACAGATGTTCATTATACATGTATACAGAGAATTTTGATGAAGGAAAGCATTTGTATGCACTAAAACCAATTTATGAAAAGTGGTCAGAGGTGGTCACTTTACCATGCTTATTGCATGTAAGTTATATGTTCCGCAAAAACATTTAATCCGATTGAGCATCAATTGCTCCCAAATTGTGCACGATTAGAACGATTGTGCAGCTGCTATTTAGCAGCTGAGAAAAAACAGGGATTTTAATATGATATAATGTCATTTAATTTGTTAACATCACACCTCAAACTGTATACATGCATACATTAAACAGCCGGGGGGTCCAGTTATCACGATCAGCTATATACTATATATACACATGTATCTTTTAAAATAAACAATAAATCATAAATTACCACAGAATGAAAGATTAATATCATTAAAGGTCCAAGGGAGCATAACAAGATTAACATACATGTATCTAAAAATTTTGCAAATTCCTCGAAATTTAACAGTTTCATCGATTACAGTGCCATATAAGATGATGTGAACGTTTTTTTTTTTTTTTTTAAATACTGTTTTTAGCCAAGATTTATAATCTGCAAAAAAATTGCATAATATTGTAAAGGACCTTTAATTGTAATGTATTAAAAAAAGATCAAACCAACATGTATACAGTACATATACATGTATATGTAAGTTCAACATGGGCTGTGCCGGTTTACTAAATAATTAAACAATGTAGGCAATTACCCAAGGGCCCCGGGGCTACGACAACGAATTTAATATGTGAATTTCTTTAAAAACAATGTTTTTTTATAAAATTGTTATTAATTAGGATTGCAGGGCCAGCCCCCGAGATTTAATAATTTTTAAAATTATAAATAAATCTCACAAGGTTATTAAGTCATGAATTTTTTATAATATAATTTTAATATATACTAGTGTATTAATTTATAAAAAATTAAAATTATATACATTCATGCATCTCCAATTAATTAACCAATTGTCATGCAGTTCAAGTCTCTTTCCAACAATCTCCCCTATAATTTTTTGACTAAAAATTGTGACATAACGCCATGGCTGACTCCCCCCCCTTCATTCTCCCCTGTCCCAATATGTCACAAAAAGCTGAACTCCCCTCCCCCCACAAGTATGACATCATTTATGCATGGTCCCCAGTGAAAATTGTCATCTCTGGCAGGCCATGTATGATATGGTGACCTGGTGACCGGAAAGTTGCGCATAGGGAAAATTCCGCGCTACAAAATATTTGGGAAAATTTGATCAATTTGGGTCACGTTAAACTGATTAGGTATGATCGACTGTATGAGGAGCTATCTTTGTGCGCAACTTTTCTATAACCATCATATCACATTTCGTCCCTATTCCCTTCGAAACTTTTAGTGCCACAAATGACTCTCAATATGGCGGCGTGCCTAAAATTGGCATCAAGTTATCTTTCGACGATTAGTAAACAATCTAAACATGGCTGCTTTGAAAGGAGAAAACCTTGCATTTAAACTTCGAAATTATCGTTTAATAGTTTTATCAGCCCGATATTTTAGAAGTTCGGTATATTCTGGTAGTAGTTTCAATACTTCAAGACCCGAGTCAAATAATAATAATGAAACTAACTCAAACCAAGTGGACACGTCGGGTAATGTTGGTAAGTACTGTATATGGAGAATGATGACTTCATGGGCGACTTCATGAACACGAGGCCCTGTGCATGATTTTGATTAATAATTTATATTCTAATAGATGATATGGAGTTTAGAAAACTTGACCTACACGGGAGAAAACGCGTAGAAGTTAAATCAAAGAAGTACTTGAAACAACCGGTAAGTTTAAGGTCTATATTCAAGTTGTACGTGTTTGCAAGATGGCCTACATGTAGGCCCTACGCAGACGTACGTGTATTTATAGCTCTATAGGTAATACAACTCAGTAAATGGGCTTTTATAAGGATAAGATTGGTGTAGTGTATTTTTGTTTGTGGGATATATTTTAATGCATGTTTTAAACTGTCTTTTTCAGATCGCACCACCTCGGTATTTACAAATGCCAATTGATCAGGATTGGTCGAACGTTTGGCCCACCGCTCGCAGTTTCAACCCTTCTGTCGTTCCCTTGCCCTTGCGACAAGGCTACAACGAAAAGGGTCCCCCACCAGGAAAATTTGGAAATGCAGAGCTCATGAAAATTCCAAACTTTCTTCATTTGACTCCTCCTGCCATTACGAAACACTGCAACGCCATTCGAAGTATGTAATGGGAGATGTAAATTGTACACGACCAAAATATGCTAGTCTCAAGCAAGCTATAGAAATAAGAGGATTATTAGGGCTGTTGTTGTGAAGTGTGATGATGTAACTTAATTTGCTATTTGGTTATAATTTCATATTGGTAGCTAAAAGCATACATTGTCATCGAAATGCACGACTTCTAGTTTAGGTTTGCTTTGCTGTATTGTATATTTGGAGCTAACCAAACTTAAAAAAATATATCGCTGTTCTACTTTAATGCTACTTTCATGCTTATAGAATTCTGCACCCCGTGGCCAGAAGCGCTGAAAACGGACGAGGACTGTGAGCTGAATTTCCCACTTAAAGTTATAACTAACGATTATTGCCATTCGGGACCGTCGCTACGAGATGTGAGATCAAGGATTGTCACTGTGCAGGTGCAAATGGTTTTAATCTATGCGGGTTTTGTTAAAGATGTGCAGGTAGCAATACAAATGCTAAACTATTTGTACATTTTTCAGCTGCGTTTGTCACATTTGAAGTTTGATAAGCATGCAAAGGATAAACTGTTAAGACTCGTTGGGGCTCGTTATCATCTCAACAGTGACACACTAACTATCATAACGGATAGGTAATTGCTGACCTTACCGATTAATTTTACACATTGCGGACATCTGCCTCCATGTAGTACCATAAAAGCACTTTTTAGAACTACAGCTTTTACTCATAGATGGCACTCTTTCTGAGCACGTCTGTTTCACTAAAAAATGATACATTTTTTATTTTAGTTACAATTTATTTTCAACATTTTTAAAATACAAATAATTTTATTTTTTTAATAAATTGAGCCTACTGCGTTTTTCGCTCGATCTAGTCCCGGAATGCCTAACGCTGCCTAATCGAGCCTAACCTATCCTAAATTACACCAAATGTTTCGTACCAATAGGTTAGGCTAGGATAGGTTCGGTTAGGCAACGCCAATGGCGGGGGTTTAGTGCACGAGTACCAAAAATTCATAAGTGTAATAAGTCTTATATACCGAATTTCGTTTTCTTATAGGTGTCCTCTCAAGAAGCAAAACTATGATTATGCAATTTATTTATTGACGGCTTTATATCATGAGTCTTGGGTATGTTTAATTGATTGATTAAACTTACTAATTTGCTTAACAAGTTAATCGTTCGAGCCTTGTGTGGATTTTGTTAAGCCGTTTTTTTACTCCCTTTAGAAAATAGAGCCTTGGGAAATTGGTAAAGAAGAAGTGGACATGGAGGAATACAACTGGGAAGGAAGCAAATCACAACAGGGAGCCATACATTTATTATCAGAAATGAAGAAAGTTAGTAATGAGGTAAAGCCATTCATTTTTTCCCAGTTATCCTATTTATTGCAGGTGGTCCTAGCACATTTTGAAGAATATGTGAAGTAAAATTATTTTGTACTATGCAGTCGAAAACTGTAGTACAGCAGTTAAAATATGATTTACAATAATTTGTTGTTTCAGGATGAGCAAAGCTCTACCTCCGATATTCTTCAGTCATTGCCCAACGATTGCTCGAAAGAGGATGTCGTTCGTCTAGATGCCGTTCAGAAATATGGGGAAAGCGTGACGGCCCTTCATAACAAAGGAGAAGATACTTACACCTTAAATCAATATAAAGATTTTGTAAAAGGGCTGCTTCACTTACCGGAGCAAAAGCCGATCTTTGGAGAGGTCTCGTAGAATCTAAAGGTAAAATTTTATTTTCCCTCTGAACTTGTAATTCGTCGCTAAGATCTTTATAAATTAAGTTTTCGAATATTTCGAAACACTCTTTTTGCTTTTTTCACTTAAACGCGAACTACAATATGTTGCAGAGAAATACGATGTGTAATTACAGCAATTTGTTTGGTGTCCATTTAAATGCAATTATTTTGCATTGTATTTTACAGTTGCGTAATTATTTGGTGTTAAGTATAGTTGCTCTACAACTGGTACCAATTTCCATAACTATATTAGGCAATTTTCCCAATAAGCAGTTTCACCTTTTCAGTTTTTGTTGTTGTTGTTGGAGCAGAAGCAGCTTCCTGCTTTCATGCATGTATTCAACTGTACACGTCATGAACGTGTACATGCTGTAAATATTACCATAAGTATGAATCACAAAGAAAGATGTTGCATTTTTAATGTTTTTTAACATAAACAAAATCGAAAACATTGCTTTGGCATACGCTCTTTGCTGGTAAAATCGTGATTATGCCCCAGGAAACGAGTGTGCAAGTCGCGTTTCGCAGGTAATACTCTATATAAAGTTAAGTTTGTTCTTTAAATTCGATCCGTGCCGACTGTTAGGGTGCGCTACCTCCAGTTAGTACGCTATATGGAGGGCCCTTATTCACAGGTTTCACTGTATTGGTTCAAGAATCTAGTACTCGAAATTAGGAATTGTGGCTGTGAGAATGGTTGTAAATGGGATTTCAAAATGGTTTTATTTTGCGTATGCGTGTTTGCGATTTAAGAGTGCTGCCTTTAATTCAAAAATAGCTTACCGACTGACTGGTGTAACTTTTCAGTTTAGAAAACAAATGTCTACAGACAAAAGGGGCGATTTTAAAGTTCAAATAGATTTTGTCCTTTGACCTTCAAAATATCAATTCATTTAATAGCTTGTATTCCTGCCCTAATTTTGCACAGTTGAGAAATACACCCATACCTCATTATACGGCTTTGCGCTATAACGGCCTTTTTTAATTATGGACATGTTTCAATTTATGGCCAATAAAGTTAAGAAAACTTCTATTTCTCGGCATTATGATGCCGCGTGATTTGTTATACAGCATTTCGCTTTACGGCAAACTTTCCAAGAATGTATCTAAGCCGTTTAAGCAAGGCATGATAGTATGAGTGTTATTAGTTGCTTTTAGGAGATTTAATCTTCTTCCTAGAACCACGATAACCAGATATCCGTGGATGTGAATATATCTGATTTCCAACTGTCGCGAAAAGCTAGCTCAACTTTCTTTCACGACTATAAAATTCACTTCAAGTTTCAGATTTCGATACATTGAAAAATGCGGTTACAAATAGTTTCTATCATAAGATTTTATTCGCTTACCAAATGTTGCATACATTTTGGCATATTTTACATCGGTGGTTTCTATTTAAATATATTAAGTCATCATTTCTTGTTATTAAAACGATAGCAACGCGCCGATATGCAAATTCAAGCTAATATCTCGTGGGTTTGACATCGACTAAATCGTCAAATTGTCGATCTGCTGTTGTAAAGCCCATCTATTAAAAAGTCCATTCGTTGATAGTGTCGCCGCTCCCATACGCCATACACGTGCTTTAGCACCATCCCGATGACAAGTAGCAAAACTAGAAAACCTATGATCAAGGAAACGATCAAGTAGATAGACTGTTGAAAATGAAGGTCGTCCAAATTCTGAGCAGCAACCACCGTGGTTCGGCTGGATAGAATGTCTATGCTTCCGGAGACCACCAGTTTCACCGGGGGTAGCTTGGACACATTGCTACTGGCTTGCAAGATCAAGCTCTTTAAAGTTTTTGGCTCGTGGTCGCTTTGTACCACTTGCGCGGAAAAATTCTGCACTAGTCTGGTGGTAGCGCTGATGTTGTTTTTGGGAAGATTTTCGTGATTGTTAATCGTTGACATGGTGAAGTTCATACGCGTGGAAGCCTTATGAGAAATAGCGCCAGATTCGGTTGCATTTCTCTCGTCCGAAGATTGTTGGCCATCAGATTGTTCGATTTGCTTGGTGGGAATCGGGGGTCTCGGCTGCTGATCCATAGGCTGCAGCATGGAGGCAGGGGTGGAGAGATCGACCCAGAGGTGACCGTCCAAGGCCCCCTTTCGAGGCACTATGTGTTTAAATTTATCGGCATCTAAATCTGGGTAATCTGTTTTAGCAGTGGAATCTTCAGTTGGGGTGGCCTCCACCGTGCCGTCCATAACGGTGCTGCTGCTGACCGTTGCATTATCAAGGTCTAGCGGCTGCGCACTGGATGTCGGATCGGTGGTGGTTGTAGATTCCGGCTCTATTGTCTGTGCTAATGGCGTTGCGACAATTGGGGCTTCCGTCAAACTATCCTCCTGTTTTTCCATTTGGAATCCATTCGTCGTGGATTCGGTCTCACCCACCCCTTTTCTCGATTTTATGCTTCTGGATGCCATTTGACTAGTTTTTGATTGTTTGACGGATTCATCGATTAACGGTGGACCATTCTCTACTCCGTCCTCCGCTAATTGATAGGTTGCGGTGGTCCCATTCCTTTTGTCCGTGTCTTCTTCTAAGCATTTGGAGATTGGATGACAGTACACATTAATGCAGTTGTTTGTTTCCAATGCCCTGTGAAATTCGGCCACGTTACACGTTTCTGCAAAAAAAAAAAATATTAATATTCAGTTAATCTCGTATTTTAAATCATATTCATACATCGATCTATTGGATATGTGTCAGCAATTTTGCTAAAGAAAAGTTTGAAAATCGAGTACCGAAACTTAAAAAGGTATTGATTGATGGTTTTCTGGAAATACGATATCAGCTTACCGCGTTAACTTACCATTATTTTCACAGCAAAGTTGAACGCAGTGGTCCACCGAGCTTGCCGTCAATATTACCGGCCCAGTGACATTGTCCCATTTTAGCCTCAGCAATAACTTCTTATCGGCTATTTCTATTTTTCTGCTTATGCATTCATTTTTACTATCGCAGAAGGTTTGGCAAAATAGACAGGCCAATGCCAGTGCGATCCATACGTGATCCTGCATCTGAAAGTATAAATAAAAATAAGTCACTGGTGTGTGAAAATTAGTCTTTACAGTCTTGTACTAGGAAAATATTAATGTTCGGTATGGTAAAATAGTCAATTTCTCTGTTTGTGGAGAGTTTCAGACATCTGAACTGCCGTGTTGTAATAAGTCGTCAAATACTAGCATCCCAATCGTCCTTTCTCATAAAAAAAATTGAGATTGATCCACTTATTTCGTTTTCTCGCATTTTGTCGATTAGTTTCAATTTGAGACTTTGTGATGGTAGAAAAACACTCGCTATACTCATCGATCACAGCAATTATCAATTATAGGTACAATCATTTCAAGGGAATTTCCCACGAGTTACGAGGTTAAATTTGATTTTTTTCCCCTATCCATTTTAGCTATTTATAACATTAGGACACGAAGTATGTCTTCCGATGGACTGCTAAAACTTTAATGCAATTAATTTCGTGGCATGCAGCCCCATTTTCCACAGTCATTAATGTGTCGTCGAAAGACGAAAAGTTGTCAGCATGCATTTTTGCACAGTTTTCTAGGGTTGTATGCTTGGAATAATTAACTTTTGGGACATTAATGCTGCCTCCCCTACGAAACCGAAGCACATATCGCATCAAATATTTATGTAATTACGGATTTTTGCCATCAACTATGCATGAAATTCATGAGCTCCGGGCTCTGTGATCCTACCTAGATTTCAGGAGAGAAAAAAAGACATTTTTTGACCTATACATTAACATTTCTACAAAAAAATACATCTTCAATTCCATCGGAATAAAACCCTTAATTCAGTCCAGTGAAATGGGCACATTGCCCAGTTGCACGATGCGAGGAAAAGTCACTCTTAATTAATTTAACGTTCATTTCGTCCACTAATTGGGTTTTGCTACCCATTTAGCTCACGGAAAGTGACATTACAACGGTTTTTTTCTCCACCAATGATGTCCGTGTGGAATTCCATAGCCCTGTTTTATATTAAAACGAACCTAAATGCAATTATTCATCGACCCAATTGAATATGCATGGACATTTACACTTTTATTATGCACGGGATGGATGATTAAATGTGGTGGGTTCTCAACCAACGTTTTGGGTTATGTGCGTCAGGATTATATAGAAAGTGTTAGAATGAGCTAGGTTTCTTTACACATTTTGAATGTGAACAATTTAAACTCATAAAATAATGTATAATCGGAAAACTGATTTTTCAATGGCCTTTGACGACAGGCCTATTGTTAAAATTATGTCAAAGTTAAAGTTTCTCATTACAATTAACAGTAAAAAAATTAAAACATAAGTTCTCAAAATGCTATAGAACCTTTAGTTGAAAAACAATGATATTTTTAAAAAATGGCAAAATATGAGGTATTAATTTTGCATTTCTACTATAGGGTTTAGAATTAACTTAGAAGATTGCATACAAGAATAAGCCTTTTTTTCTAAATTATTTTTTAATTTAATTTTTTAAAATGGTAGGAACAAATGAAATGAATGAGTTACCTAGCATAAATATTCTATTATTTATTTAAAATTTTCGTTGATGTATATTCCATTTCATGGAAACATGTCTGTAAAGTTTATAATTGTAAAGGGTCTGGTAAACTACGGACATTTCCATGAAATGGAATACATATACATAAAAAAATTATTTTTAAACAAATAATAGAATATTTATTATAGGTCCTCCTACATTCCATTTGATTCTATCAGTTTTAAAAAATTCAACAAAAATATAATTTAGAAAAAAAAAGGCTTATTCTGTTATGCAACCCTCTTAAAAGACCTAAACCAAGTGTTGAACAACTATATTAAAATTAAGTAATAAGTTCTCGAATACATTAATATTACTTTGTCAATTAAAGTCTGGATATCATGTTTAACCTTGAAGACGATGAACATAGAAGATTTAAGATTTATAATAAGTTTCTTAGAAATTTGAAATCACTCCTCTCCATACCTGCAAATAGTTTCTACGTTGTTTATTACTCATATTTTCTGAAAAAGTTTTGTTTGACCCCTATCCTCCCTTAACGCGTTCATTGCCTTAAATGCCCTTGACTTAAGGGGTATTGGCTAATATTTTTTGTTAATACCCACGCATCCTTTTGTTATTTCGGTTTGTGCAAAGTCGAAAAACCATACAAATCCTAAGAAAATTGGACGGAAAACATGTGCGATTGCAATGGATTCTTACTTAAAATTCAGATGTGCTTGAAATCTTCATGCGTTGGTAAGTGATGTAAATTGATTTTTTTCCTAAGGTTTCTTTTACTTTTTTTTTACAAAATTAGTCTACTCTGATATAGTTTGTACCATTTTATTATCGATCGATTGGCCAAAAACATTGTTTCCTAAATTGGCTTGTTTCCCACAAAATGCGACGATATTTGGCAGGCTACTCACCCTCGTTAAGTCACTAACGGGTCATTTTTCACAAGTGTTTTCGTTTCTATATTACTTTTTTGCGTAATAACCTATTTTATAATAGTTTTTTTCCCTATTGTTCTCTGTGGCTTTCTTACTAACATGTCTAAAATCTCTCAAGTGTGAGAATTTGCAGTACATTTAATCTACACGATGTTTTCCGAAGACACATTTGAAGTGGCATGGTTAATTGCGACCCAATTTAGTTTAATGTCCTAACATTCAAAGGAGGCTTTATCCAAGATTTTGTTTTGCATAGTTTACAAAAATACATATAGAGCAGAACCAGCAGATAATTTTAGAAAATTGTTGGACAACTGTCACAAATTGTTAACTAAAGCATTTAAAAATTTACAAAATTTAAAATAAACTTCTTTGGGCTCGAAATGTCATGAACTCGAAATTCGATGATCATTTATTATTTTTGTACATATCGAAGGCTTTGGTTTAATGCAGGTCGACTGACTGAAGTACACGTTTGTTCAAACTTTAAACACCATTTTGTTGCCATGACA
This sequence comes from Xestoiulus laeticollis, assembly GCA_034698905.1. Lineage (NCBI taxonomy): Eukaryota > Metazoa > Arthropoda > Diplopoda > Julida > Julidae > Xestoiulus > Xestoiulus laeticollis. The sequence continues at coordinate 10,714 of JAQGCC010000945.1, forward strand.
TCTGGTTAAACCATGTTTTAAATGTTAACCTTTTTTGACCCCATGGATGACTTATCAATTAATAACAAGTATCTGCTATCTGTTACTCCACAGTTAACAGACATTCATGATCTTGATGTCTATCAACACAATAGGTTTTATAATCACAATGAGATCTTGGGCAGTGTGTCATCAGAGGTGCTGAAGCATCACAAACTTTTTGGGGCATTTTTTAAAACAGTTCATTCCTCCGTTATTTTGTTTGAAAAAAACCTATTTTTGGGACAAGTCCAATGATTGCATTTTTACTTTAAATAAAAAAAATTGGCCAAGCATGTAGACTTTAAAGACTTTAAGGACGGTGCAATGCTCTTAACGGATGCTTGAAACTCTTCGTGGCATATCAAAAATTCGCAACGAATCGTTAGAAATTGAAGATAGTCGTGAAAAAACTAGGCAAAAAATAGGACAACACCCATGATCCTCACTCTTTTTTTTTGGTAACTTTTACGCCCCCAATTTGTCGCAACGAAAACAAAAATAAGCACACTGAAACGCTCCAAATAACCTAAAACATCCCATATATAGGATGGGCTTATGGAAAACATTTGTAAACATTTTAAAATCACACCCCGCGAGAAATTTATGTATACAGAATTAAATTTGGAAATTTTCCTACATTATAATTAATTTTGCGTGTAAGCACATATCCGCAAACGTAAAATTCGTTCTGTTTGAAGCTTTTAGTTAATAAAAATAATTAATTGCATAACGCAACATGTAATAAAATTTGAATTAACTTTCCCACAGAAAAGATATTTGCAACTTCCATGAAGTTTCCAGTTAATAAAACAGTTTCCCTGACCATACTTACGACTGAAAATTCGAAAATGTCAATTTGCTTAACAATGCCCTGAATTAAAACTCAAAACTAATTAAAATATGTTTTTAATTAGGAAGTTGGCGAATAGTCTTGCCATTAAAAAGCTGAATCAGTAGACAAAAAATTCCTTTTCGGATTAATTTCATTTTTATTTATGTAAAATTATGTGAAAGTGAGAATTTCCCATTTCTATATGATGCAATAGTTCTTATTTCTATAAGATGCAAAATTATATGTAATACATATTATTTAAAGAATTTTTCTAACTATTACAAAATAAATCAATTTACCATGACTATACCAGGTCTATCCAAATTCCCTGACAGTACCAGGTCTGTGTAAATTTACTGAATTAACCCTGTGTTTTATGGTGGAAAACTGAAATAAGGACTTGATTTTGTAATGCAATTTTTGCTGTTGAGATTTCACGATATCAAATGGTTTTTTTTTAATAGAAAAGATGCTACATTTGGGTGGAGTAAATGCACGTACGTGCCAAATTGCGACTAGGGTTCTCGTTACCCCACCCTTCCCATCGTCGCCCCTTATTTTCATTTTATTAGATGTACATACAATGCGTGTGCATTCATTTTTCTCAAGGGACATCAATTATTAAAATGTGAAGAAACTTCCTACAATTAAGGCTTGTTATGGTATTTTTCTTATTATCACTGGAAATGCATTCCGGCTCACGATATTGGCAAGTGGTTTACTGAACTCGATGCACTATAATATTAACTGATTCGATAAAATGAACATCCAATTCGTGGCATATTTCCATAGTGGCAAAGATTTTATTTTATTTTTTTTGGCAAAAATGTTAGGATTTTTGCCCATTTCTTAAAGCAGAAGTTATGTCTAGAACGCTTTGCCAAAATCCTAAATCCGATTTAACAAACATCCCTCCAAAAGGGATGGAGATACATGTATTTTATCAAAGTCATCCCCCACTTTTTTTCTATGAAAATTTATTAGTAATCTAAACCCTACACTTGCATTGCTAAAGTTTAGACATGTACTCCTCTGTTATAGTGTAGTTTAATGTTAAACTACATTTACTTTTCCCTAGTGTAAAGGAATTGTGTTATAGCATTTCTCGAGGGTCCAGAGAAATTTCAAATTTTCTAGCTTATTAAAATTGAAAATATTCATTTCAGGGTTAATCCCACAGTGACTCATTTTGAGAAAGGTAATGAAATTAAAAACAAATGTTACATTTGCTTTCACATAGCCAGTTATTAGTTAATTCAAAAGTCAAAACATGGCACATAAAGCTAGCCCTGCATACATATCTATAGAAATAATGGGTAATTCCAATTTTAACTCTTTACATACGTTTTTAACCTAAAAGATAATTTGTCTACTCGTACAGCTATTTATTGACCCGACTATTTGCTAACCTCCTAATCAATAACTTATTTTAAGTAATTAGAATCTTTTATAAATAAAATTGATGAGTAAAAAACAGTTTTATTAGTAGTTTATGTGATGTAATATTGCAATTTGAAGTCAAAAATTTGTTTAAAAACTGATAAAGTATAAGTCTAGGAAAGATGAAATTTGTAGTTCTGTGGAAACCTTTATTTTTTATATTCTGTTTTTGAAAATATTTTTGGAAATACAATGCATATACATTTTTTCACTAAAGTTTTCAGACATTTAAACCATATTAGTCAAATGAGAAATCCAGAATTATTTGGGAATTAAATTTAATGTAACATGGTGCATCGACAGTGTGAGTGCGTGCTTTTTTGTGACTTAAAAAAGCAGTTCCAGTTTTAATTTGAAACATTTTTAGTTTATCACGCCCATCGCTTCATCTTCACTCCCCCAACCATTATTTATGCATAATTTTGAAATTGTGGATGCATGATGAAAACATCCGATAACACCATGCTGCGACAATGTTTTCGTGAGCTTCATTATGCACGCTGACCATAAAACCTTTTAATTGCACTTATGGATATTAATTCATTTTTTCGCAATGTCAAAGTGCTTCCTAGTAGTCATAAAACTTTAAAAGGACGTATGAACATTCTTCATTTCGTTAATCAATCAGTTCTAATCGGTTAGGCCTATACCAAAAAAGTATCAGGTAGTTCCCAGTCGAGACCTACTTTTTAAAATGTCATTTGAGTTTAATCCCTAATTATATCATGATCATTTAATCGGATGAACCGTAGCAGTAGTGTGTGACCAAAAGCTGCAGTTGTTTCACTCTGATTATATATAACAATAATGCGATTAATTAGGTTTTAAATCCTGAACGACAATGCCAGATAACCTAGTTGATAGCTCTAGAATTAAGCCTGATATCGAGTTTAATATTGGTTAATCAATGCATATTTGATCCAACTGTCAGGAGGCAAAAAACTGACGGTCGTTATCGATCTGAACTTTATATTCACGTTTGTGAATAAGGATAATATGTATTTAACCAGAAGCCATTTATGCTAATTGTTGGTCATTGCTACTACTTCCTCGTCCATCCGGAAATGTCATGGCTTTTATAACCATCTATGAGAAACTTATGAAGACTCGAGAATGACGGTCAAACACCTTACAAAAATTCATCTGAAGAATCAATTTTAAGATTTTTGTGAGAAGATTGATGTATACTTTGCTAATTTCAAAATTCAGCAAAATTCGCTTTTTGAATATAAAATTAGGGAATTTTGAAAATATTTGCTTGGGAACATGTTTGGGTGTTAGGCAAACACTTTTATGTCTTACCAATATCATCCTTATATTAAAAATAGACGAAATTAATTTAGTAAAACAGAATTATAAGCTATTTCATAGGGCTTCAATGTTTTTCATAGGGCAATTTCGTTCAACTTTATCAGTGACTTTTTATAAGAGTATGAATTTTGATGTGAATTTTTGTTTTTAAGAATTTCTGGTTTCTGGAAAAAACACAATTTAAAATTTAGAAAAAATTAATAAAAAAGAAATCTTCAAAATTGTCCAAAACAAGAATGGATTTATAGACTCACTGCAACTTGCCAGGATATACATTATAAACATATATACTGCAAGTGTCTTATTTATGAAACAGAGTTGTTTGAAAAAGATAATACCAACACCTTTGTTACATGTACTTTGAACAGAACATTTTGTGCGCAAAAAAATGAAGAACTTATAACTTGTTAACTTTTTTCTACAAAAATTGATATTAAAAGTGAAATAATTTAGGAAAACAGAATTTGCAGCTGTTTCACATGGCTTCAATTTTAAAGACAGTTTTGCATGTCAGCGACATTTTATCCGCATGTGAATTTTAGTTTTTTTGGATTTTAAGAATTAAAAATTAAGAAAAAGAATTTTAAACTGAAAACTAAATTTTTTAACTAATTTGGATGGTTCTTTAAAATTGTTCAAAACGAGAACAGACTCTGTGCAACTTGCTAACTCATACATAATTTCTTAGAATTAAATGAAGATACGTTTTGAAAAAGACATTTAATAATTCATGTAAAATATTTAAATACCAACAACACTTTTGTTACTTTGAACAGAACATTCTGAGTTTTTAAAGTTCTTGAATTTTTTTCCAATTAGGTCAGCACGCCTTCTTCAATTCACCAAATTGTACGTGACTATACCAAAAACTTTTCCGAAATTGTATGCATCGCACTTGACTTTAAAAAATAATAATAGGTGTTTTACCTGTGAGATCCGTTGCTAAAGATGCTTCAGTCAATTGTCACATTTGTTATTCTATAAATATAAAATATTCTCAATTTGTATGGAAACAATAACAGAATAGAATCGATGCATCACATCTCCCCTTGTGGCTGGTACTCGACTAAAATTTCTTGCAGAATTGCTTCAACGTGCAACTGTAGTTTTCATTTGGCATAAAAAGGACCAGATGAGTCCATGGCCGTGGGAAAGGGGAGAAGAAACCTACTAATTCTCCATTAACCAGGTTGATAAAGGCGAAAATAACTAAAGAGGTCATTCACTAAAAGGCGCCATTTTCTAAAAACTTTAACCCTCAAATTCAATCGGAGAACTTGAAATTTCACCTCTTTTGAGGCTATATTCAAAGGATTGAAATCTTCCTGAAATATCTTATATAAGCTCTATCGAATTATGCTATAAAATACAGTATTTAAAACATTTTTAAATTACTTTTTTATCCCACTTTCTCCATTTTTTTTTTCTGGAAGTGCTTTATTGAAAATTTTCAAAGTTTTCAATATTTCTAATATTAAAAATGTTTCATTAATTGTCACATTTTCATATGCAAAGATGTAAATACAGATTACTGTAAATATTATTAGTACATGTAGTAGTATTACTAGTAGCATTAGTAGAAATTGTACCTATAGTAGTCTAATATGTTTACATGTAATGTACATCAAATTTAAGCAGTACTATTATGGGTATTTATAAATACATGTAATTCTTCCTATGGAGATTTTTTAAACTTAATTATTTGTTAAATCATATTTTATAATTTAATAACATTTTTATTTTTCCCGGCATTATTTGTATTGTTAAATTTTGTCAAATCCCAACTTATTAATTTGAATTTTTAATGAAAACATTTGTGCAGCGAAATTATGTTTAATCAGGGTTAATTTTGTAGATTTTTTTTGATAAAAATAGTGAAAAATCGCAATTAAAAAAAAATGTGTATATTGTACTATAGTGTCATTGTATGCAACATAATATATGTAACACACGCAGAACTCCGTAAAATCGTAATAGCGTTTAGTGGTAGCTAGGGCCACCTAGGGAGAGTGGAACCAACTAAAATTCCACAACATGGCGATTTGGGTGTGAGTATTTTATAAGTTTCCACTCCTTGATTACACCCTCAGAATAACGATGAATTTATAAACATTTGATTCAACTTAAAATGGATGAAGAAGGTGATAAAGAAGGCGGCTCGCAGAAGCAATTTTCAGGTAATTCAACATTAGTTTAGTAAAATCGAATAATTGACGGCGTACTTAGCTGTACCATTGGTTTATTAATCCATGTATTTATACCACTTGAACTTTCCTCCATATGATCTCAACTTTGGGGAAATTTATAATAATTTTGTTGAATTCAGCTTGGCAGTGCTTGAAGGACTAAGGTTTATGTAAAAAATTTGTGTCAGGGATGTTTATTTGTGCTGAATTGCGACTTTTGGTGATCAAAGACTTGTTTTGACCCAATGGTTACTAATTTTTTCCCCCATTATGTAACCCGCCTCTTTTGGTGTAGAAAATTATGACCGTTATATTGGTGAATCAAACAGACTTTGATTCATCAATTTTGCTTTTAACTGCATTTAAATTTATATGATTCTCAGTTCATCGAACGAAATTCATTTATATTTGATAAGGGAAAAATGGTCAAATTTGACACATACATATAGGGCAAATAAAAGCTGCAACATTCGCATATTTATTCCTGGTAAAAATAATCATGCATATGCTTGCTGGAAAGTTTCACAACAGTATAGTGCAATATTTGCATTTAATATGTATAAAAAAAATTCACATAATTTGCATTTTTGGTTCTATATAACTGTTGAGAAATGAATTGTGTTGATTCAAGGCGTTGCTAATCGTAGTAAGATCAATACAGTGCACTTGTTTTGGATTTCAAATGCACATTTATAATGTTTAATTCAGCGAAGGTTGGCTAAATTTAAAAAGGCATACAGTATAGCTATGGCTGTTATCATTGGGCGGAAACCGTAGATAAGCATTAATATAACCTAGACCTGCGTGCAATTTCCTGTCATGTTTATGAGACTGTAATTTGAAGGTCTGACAGATGAAGCAATAGGTTGATATATTACTTGCAGGGCGAATGAGTTTTAAATTGAGCTTTTATTTGAAATGGTTAAAGTCTTGAGTTTCAGTCTGATCAAGAAGACAATTAAGGTTCTGACCATGAACCATTGATACTTGGAACTATTTGGAAAATTGGAACTATTTGGAAAATACATTATAACTGTTAGGACGTTATAACAATTTGAATTATAATCAGTTTTCTTTTGCCTGTCAAATTTCTCATTTCCGCCTATAAATTATGTTTAAAAAATTGTGTAGAGATGTGCAAGTAAAAAGTAGTTTTTAACTAATTTTGTTTGAAGTTTTAAAGGAGTTTCCATCAGTTTCTCTGTTCTGAAGGTGGACCTCAATTAAAAGCTACACAACCCATGATGAAGGCTGGCATTATTTTTCAAATGATGTTATGTCCTTCTATGGTTATAAAAATTAAGCCCACAAGCGCTATTGAATTAGACTACACAAATGCCTCATTATATCCCAGAATTGATCATTTACCTTATTTTTTGGGTGGGGGATGTGGTGAATTATAATGGGCTATCTCTTATTTCCTGTTAGAGCATAGTAACGTATGAAGAGCAAAACATTTTTTTTGAGTTTCATTAAAATCCTCCACCTTTTGTTTTTATATTATTGTTGTAATCCAATCTTGGATCTCCCCCATTGCCTTTGGCATTTTTTTCCTATAGCGTAGGATATGGATTTGTCAGAAATTTAATTAATTTGCTGTTGTACATTTTGCGCTCATTATGTCCCCGTCAGGAGTGAAAGAGGGATGTACAATGTATTTACTCATTTGTAATATATTGGCCAGTTTGCAAAATTGACTTGGTTGAATGTCAACAATGTAAAACTACAAATTAAATAATAATGTAGGGCCCCTATGTGGTAATTTTCAATGATAGCAATATTTCAAATTAGTAAAGTTAGTCCATTGTAAAAAAATAATTTATTTTTCATTCTAATGATGTTAGATACGCTTGATTTGTTGGCGATTTTTTACATGTCCTCAATGTTCTTCATTACATTATAATGAGATACATTCACTAGCCTTAGTCTAATTAATTTAGGAAATTACAAGATCATTTGTCCTTTTAATTTCCAAGAAGTTCATCTTGTAGGTCTACTAAGAAAAAGTGGGAATTGTACTATATAACATTCACATTGCAGGTTTTATGAATTTTGTGAGACGCCACAGCTATGAAACCACATCAGTTCTAATCCAAAATTGACTTAGGCCTATGCATATATTGGGTGTGACTATTATTTGGAACCTAAACTGCATTTTATTTTACAAAGGCTATTTACTAATAATATTTGCTTTGGTAGCAATCACAAAATAGCTCGGTTGACACGATGATTTTGGAAATAAATAATGGGAGAGGAATGTGCCACTTAATTTATTTGGCATGATCATTTAGGCTATTGTTTTCTTTTTTTACTACACATTTGCAGAATGTCTTTTACAATCTCAAATACATCTCTTTTCTTGACAAGATAACATGAAGCTTTTCTTTACATTGTTTGTACACTGTTGTAAATAAGCTTACACACGTGTTCTGACTTGTGCCGGTTGATTTTTCAGATACACATTGTATGTGGTGTCGAGCACTGATCATTGTGTCCTTTTTTTGCACATTCCTTTCTGTTTAGATGAATCTCACAGCAGCAGCTTGTCTGATTGCCACGATTATGAACCTCAACTTGAATTCGATGATACTGAACTCGAACAGACGGCTGGTAAGATGTTGACCGACACATTTTCAAAAGTAGCGTTGTTCTTGAAAGTTGAGGTTACGATGCATTACACACAACTGCATGATTGGCTGTGCATGGACCTGCAGCATTTACCGAGAATCACAATTCTGCTTCAACTTATTATTGGACAGTTGTTTAGTCATTTTTATTTATTTGTAACACTTGTTTTTGAGGAAGCTTTGAAAGGCACGAGTATATTTGAACATTTCTCCCCCTTAAAATTCCTGTTTTATCAGCTGTTTTGATATGTAGCGTACTTGACATGAAGTGTTGTTTTTTCCTCACTCGTGCTATAAGCTTAATCGTTTTTGTCTGGATAGAACTTGACAAATAATATATTAAGGTTGCTCAAAATGCATTTAGTAATTATAATGCATGGTATTAAATTGCATTTGCCCTCTTCATGAAATTAGTGCTTGCTAAAATTTAGTTGTTTAACTTTTAAAGATATAATTTTGAAAATAATAAGAAGTTTTGTAAACTTCGGCTTGCTGGTTATTGGTTATACAAACCTCTGTATGCAACGATGGATTTTTTTTACTTAATCGAGTTTTATTTTAAAAGTAAAAAGCAATTTCACACAATTCAACTAATTCACTTGGTTACAAATTGTAGTGTTATATTCAGTTTTGACATATTAGTTCATCGGCCTTCATACGTTTCATAATAATGTCATTACATGTGAAGGAATTGTAGGCATTCAGGAATTCCAGTTTATATATGTGAGGGCATTGCCAGGTCCAGATAAGCCAACCAGTTTATATCAGTCAGTAGTAGGTCTGGTATTTCTCCAACCTGGTTGGTTGTTTTTTTCCCGTGCTTCTCATTCACTTTAATAATGGACAATTGTAACAGCAGATCAGCATTGCATGTTTTAATTGGGAGTGTGGTTAGGCGTCTCTGGAGAATATTCCGACAACTGTTCATTGTGTTGTGAATCGCCACTTTGGGACACGTTTATATACACTCGCATTCACACTTACTAAATTGCTTTGCCTGGCTCGATAATAATTTGCATTTTTTTTCTTCTCTTTTCGTACTTAAGTTGATTACTAGTTGTAATTACACTTACTAATCGTTATTGCTAAGTTTTTAAGTTTACTCTGGGAAGCAATAATTCTGCACCTTACTCGTCACTTTATTATAATGACTGCCCCAAGGAAAAAAACTTTAAAATTAATGAAAAATCAAGTTTTGAATGAAGATTTTAGTACATGTACACCTTCTTTCCAACCTTTACCACACCTTACCAATTATGGTAATAAACTAGCTTATGAAAACAATTGAGATATTGAATTTTCCTTCGGACAGTCGAAAACCATTGTTACGTAATATAGGATGCAATACTATGTGAGAGTGCAATTTTACTGATATATTTGTCAAAAACGTTTAATGAACTTTTAATGTTCAGTTTTGCAAATATTATTTCAATTTGGAATCATTGTAAAAGAAAATTCATATAACTTTATTTCCCACATTTGGTTCCACTTGAGCTTTATTGAAATAGTTTTCGTAAATGCCCAAGAAATTCAAGAAGGTGTTTGTCGTTGAAAATTTCTCTCTCGCATTAGCATAGTAATCGCTGCATGTTAATTATGCAAATACAACGACTATTATCAAGGAATTAAACGAAATCGTCGTTCCTCGGAACTTCCTCCACCCTTAATATTTAAATTGTTTATGCTACCGCATCTCTTGGGTGGAATATTGGAATGAACATTTTAGTAAAGTCGAGCAACACCCATCTTTATCTGGGTGAAAGTGATAAGCAATATCGGCGGAATGCTGTTTTAATAAAAACGTAAACATTGTGGACAATTTTGATTACTCGAGGTTACCGACATAGAAAAAAAAGGGCGGTGTAAACATGCAGCTTAAGATGTGCCGAATGGATTAAAATGGCAATGATGTGCCAAAATATGCAAGATGCTCCAAGGAATTTCATGTGGGCCATGGAAAGGAAATTCTTAATTATTTATTTTTGTTTAATAGATTTGGAGAAAGAAGATGATTCTGGAGAATATTTAGAATCTCCAGTCTCCGATGGCACAATCGATGAGAATTTTGAGGAACAAATCGGATTTGATCCTCCGCCATCCTTGTTGCCTGTGGAAAATGGCGTGGAAGCCGTGGATTATTCCGATATATCTCAATATGGAATCGTAGAAGTAGCTGGTTTGTCAAAGTTCCAAATAAATCCAGAATAGTTTTATTTAAAAAAAAAAAGAGAACCCTAACAAGTTGGGATTTTTTTTTTTAAAAAAAAAGGTGATGACCTCTCTGGCTGTAAGGTGATTGTGATATCAGCAATTAAACTTCCTTCTAACAAGAATTTTTGCCACGATAAGTTCTTTAGGTTAGAGAACATTTGTGGTTATTGTAAACGAGTTTAAATCCTTTGAGTTAAAACCATGTTTCAAAAATATTATGTTATTTTGTTGTCTCTCAGGTACCTGATGTTTACGCTAGACCAGTATGTTGAAAATGATTACTCACTCGTATACTTCCATTATGGCTTAACCAGCAAAAACAAACCTTCGATATCGTGGCTTTGGCAGGCATACAAAACATTTGATAGAAAGTAAGTATGGCGATTTCAAGAGACATTTCGAAAAGAAAATATTAGTCTGGTCCCTATTAAAGTTTACCATATTATAATTGAACCGTCTTGATTGCGTTTATGACCGCTAAATTAAACGGCCGCTTTGTTTTTGCTTATAGATACAAGAAAAATTTGAAGGCTTTGTATCTTGTACATCCAACAGGTTTCATAAAAGTTCTATGGCAAATTTTCAAAGCTGCCATAAGGTATTTCAGGTTGAATTTTTCAATAATCTACAGTGGAATTCGCATATAACGATGCCGGATATAGCGATAGTTAGGGTATAACGATTCTGAGCAATGTGTTTTGTTGGTCTGTTATCTTACGTACACTAATTTCGTTCGGATACATGTATAATGATAAATTGGACCAAACAGTCCCATTTTGAAACGAAAAATTTTCCTTTCATTCGCCTATAACAATTTACAATCTTAAAGTTGTATTTTTATCTGACATTTTGTTACAATTTCTTTTTTTATTTTACTAACGAAACATTAATTTTAAAAAGCAATTTTTTTTTTTTTTTGTGCTAAATTTAAGTTAAATTAATAATTACATTTATATATTTCACTGTTGAAATTTGTTTGAATTTTTAGACTACATAAACTATAAAACTAAAAACTTTAAAATTTATCTTTATTATTAAATACTGGTATGCAAAATTTATACTTTTTGCAGTTTAGATAAACGGTTTCACTATTTTTTATATAATTTTTTTTTAATTTCTCTGTAATTTGCAGTAAATTTACCAGTATAAAACTGCTTAATTAATTCCTATTCTGTATGATTTGTTTTTCTGTCAAAACATTTAATGAATACATGTAAATTAGTTTTTAATTTGCATTTCTGTGTACATGTACATTATTATTTTAATTACATGTACGTTTTATTTTACATAAATCCGGATGTACCGATCTGATTTTTTAGGTCTCTTGAAGATCGTTATAAGCGAATTCCACTGTACTTCAAATAGACTTCGCTAAATCGACAACGGAATAATATTTTTATTTTGCAGTGTAAAATTTGGCAAGAAAGTTATGTACGTCAATTATCTCCACGAGCTGAAACAGTATCTTCGACTCGAGCAACTGGTTATTCCACCCGAAGTTATAGAGTGAGTAAACGGTGATTTTGTTGTAGGGAGATTAATGCTTTCATGAAATAGTCATTTTCGACAAATTTGTTCCCTTCAGGCACAATACCAGATTATTATCAAAAAACTCGAAAATCCCATCATCGCAAAGTTCAACATTCCACACGCAGCTTGAAACGCAACAATTTAAAGTTACTCTAGACTTGTGAGTATTTTTTATACATTTTTCGGTTGCGAAATCTAAAAAGATAAACATGCTGTAGCTTTTAATGTCTATTTAGTATCAAGGAGCATAACAATGGAGATCCTATACCACCCGTAGTGAGGCAGTGCATCGAATACCTTGAAAACCCCGATAGTAAGTGATTTTTTTTATAACTACACAATCTAGTGCATTGCCCGGTTAATTGTTTTTGATAAGTTTATAAAGAAAAAAATTCTTTTAGTTTTGGAAACCGAAGGTTTGTTTCGACGCTCCGCTAGTGCTTCTGCCGTAAAAGGGCTTCAGAATTGCTTCAACGAAGGTGCGCTTAAATATAACCGGTGGTAAGTTAATTTTTTTAAACTTGTGCATTTATTTTTCGATCGTTTCGTCGTTTTCAGGAAAGAAAGTCGACTTTGCCGAACGTTCGGATCCTCATCTAGCTGCTGTCATCTTAAAGCTTTTCCTACGTGAGCTCATAGAGCCTATTCTAACCTTTGATTTGTATAACGATGTCATAGGATTTCAGAGTAAGTTGTTTTAGGTAGAAAATGCCGCATACTTCTTTGAATTTTCTTTATTAATTTTATAATTTCATCGTGATTAAAAGGGTCATCTAAGTCAGAAAAACTGGAATTAGCAAAAGTCATGATACTTCATCGACTTCCAAAGGACAATTATCAGCTTCTGAAATACATTATGGAGTTTTTAGCCAAGGTAAACAAATTTTTTAAGGGGGTTGCATACCAGAATAAGACTTTTTTATAAATTATTTTTAAATTTAATTTAGAAACTGTTAGTAACAAATGGAATGTACGTGGACCTAGCATATTTGAATGAATGAATGAATTTGAATGAATGAAATGAAATATACATATATTTTAACAAAAAAATTAAACAAATAAAAGAATATTTATGTTAGGTCCTCGTACATTTTATTTGTTCCTAATGCTTTCCAAAATTACTTTAAAAAAATTTAGAAAAAAAGGCTTATTCTGGTATGCAACCCTCTTAAAGTATTTCCATTTCAACTTGGGTTACCAAAGAAAAATTCTGTTTGCAAATTTCAAGTAATTGTTTCTTAATAAGTGCGGACTAGGGTAGGCCTACTGAATTAATTTAATTTGTCTGAGAGGATTGGGCTGATTTTCAATATTTGATTTCAAATGCATTGAAAAAAAATCAATATGCATTCTAGGTAATGGACAGAAGTGACCTGAATAAAATGACTGCCTCCAATTTGGCCATCGTATTTGGACCTAATCTAGTCTGGTTGCAGAACACCCAAGCCACTCTGTCCTCCATGGGACCAATAAATCACTTCACAGAGTATTTAATGAGTCACCACGATCAGATTTTTACAGAATGATTTTCCCGGCCAGGTAAAATTCATGTTTGGTAATTGCAATTTGCTTTAGTTATTTTTCTTTAGTTTGTAAATTTATTTTTAAGAGATAATATTCTTCCTTATCTCAAACTTAAATCTGGAGCAAAATATAAAGTAGTCCCTCTTCAAACATTGCAAAAATGGTTCTTGGCAAAATGCTGTTTTATGTAAATCCTAAATTTTGACCAGTCCATTAATCTAATTCTCTAACGATCCTGCAAAAAAGATGGCCTCATAAGAATGCGTTTTAATTGGTTATTGCTTTTTGGTTTATAAATGGTTCCGTTAACTGTATAAATGTTAGTTTATTATTTTTAACAGTATGAATTCAAATTAGCATTTACGTAAGATTATTATACTGCTATAAATGCGTTTTTTTAAAAAGAGAGCATACTCGAGTTTGCAAATTAACATTTTGGAGAAGTTGTTAAACATACGTGTATGATTTTCTAATTTCTGTAATATTGCACTTTGCACTGTTGTACTTTTAATATTATTTCACACCGTGTTTATTTCACATAATCACTTTGAAGAGATATCTAAATAAAGTGAAAAATAAAGTGCATCTTTCTGCTCAATTTTACCATAGATTCTTCTAAAATTTAAATAACCGAACTGGGAAGGCGTAAAAATTTAACTATTTAAATGCCATATACAACGTTGAAGTCCCGAGAACAGCTCTGTCGAGATGCAAAAATATTAAAAGTTCAACAAGTCCAATTTACCTAAACTTCTTACGAACGTAAATGTACCGGTGTTAATTTTAAAACTGTATTTCCCTATGTAAATTTAATGATTTATTCATTTATTAGTATGTTTTAGTGTGAATATCAGGGAGATTACTAAATTTGCAGGTAATTATTTATTTTAATTGATCCCCTTATTTAAACGCTTTAAACTTGTTAATTTTATAAAATCTGCAGAATAGTATTTACAGGTTTTTAAATGACAGAGTTACAAGCGATGATTATATGTTGACAAACATGTTTACATGTGTGTAGTCGGTCGTCTGCAAACTATTACTATATTATTGCTTATTGCTTTTAATTCACAGCATTCCAACTTCATATCATTTATTGTATTTTTGTGAATATAAGTGCATACCTTCCCTTTTGATTTTATTAACAATCTAAAATTAAACTTAAGTTAAGTACGCATTAACAAGACAGTTGCTTAGTTTATTATGTTTTATCCTAAAAATGCATTTGTCGTAGCTGAATTTTTAAGGGAGTTTTGATAAGGATAGGAGGGCAACATAAAATTTTAAACGACCTGATATTAAAATGTTACGTAAATTATTCCCATCAATTTCTAATTCAGAAGTCAATTAGTAAGACTACATCTTTAAAATGTAAAATCTAGGTTTGGCTCACTCTTAAATTATCGTTACAAACCAAAGTTCTTTTTAATCATACCCTGGAATTTTAAAATCACACCCATATTAACTACAAATAGCATTAATGAAATGTATAGATGATTTTGTGTAAATAATGCTTGTATATCCATGACAGGGCAAGCCTATTTTTCTTATGGCTTATAGTGTTAAGTTTGGAGGAGCAGAATAATACTTTCATTTTTGGAAGATAGAAGTAATTTTCACACTTGTAAAAAAATCCTATCAATTGTATTTGCAATTTTGTAGAGTAGTAGTTAATGACTGGTTTCACCAAACTCCGGTTAGTGTTTCGGAAGCGTAATAGATATCAATATAATAGAACTTCAATAAGAAGTTGTGTTTGGAAAATTCACCCTTTGGAGTTTGGAGAAACTTGCCATAAAATCTGTAAGACAATCTTATTTATACTTTTCCAATTTATTACAAGTCTTAGTGCGAGGGAATTTTCATATGGGGAATAAGGTTGTATAATGTCCCATGCTTAAGTGAACAATTTGTTAATGTTTTGGACGAAAATTTTGCTGTAAATTCTTGTGTATCAAATGGTCTTTATTGGAAAACGAGCTTTGTGAATAATTCAGATTGTAATCTTTCAGGTAGATCCTTAAAAAAATAGCCAAGAGGATGAAAGTTTTAACATGTGTAAGAAAAATTCGTATACCTATTGTAGATTAAGTAAATTGCGTGTGAAATTGTTTTATCACTGCAGTTTTTATGCGATTCCTCATCTTGCCGGATTAGCCAGTAATAAAACTGTCGATCACATTTAATGAATCGAATACATTTTATATCAATTTGATTTATTAATGCATCAAACTTAATTGTCCTTGGAATTGTCTAACAATCTCTACATTCTCAGCCTTTGTTATCAGAAAGAAAATTTTTCAGAAAAAGATTGGAAATGCCAGCAGAAAATTGGTTTAACACGCATTTAAAACAAACGCCCGATTTTTCCAAGATGCTAAAAATTAAAGTACAGTATGTTTCCTGAAAACTGGACACCCACTATAATATTTAATTGCCTCTATAATTAAACAGATATAGTCGTGGTTAAATTTTAAATAACAAATAATTTAATTTTTATTCAGTTTTATCGACATCAACTTTTACATCTTTCATAGGCTGATTCTCAATTTTTCGAAGTTTGGGTGCTTTATACGATCCCATCCCGGCAGCAGCCTCTGCTTCCTCTTGAGTGTAGGGTTCCAACTCTAGGGCTTTCAACCTGAATTAAAAAAGGCAAGTTTTACTTTAAAAAAATATATCATTATAGTGCTGACTAATACGTAATAATAGTTAACTTGGCTTGCAAATTGTAAAACATGGTCTCAGTGGTCTGCGTGACAGTCCTACAATGGTATTTGACAGTTGTTTCCAGACAAATACTTGACCTTACCAAACTACATTTTTATCATAATTCCCAAAAGACAATAGCAGACCATGAATATGCAACCACGTGGGTTTCATCTTTCGTTATGATGTGTATGTTTACCTTCGCTTATGTACCTTACTTCTCATGTGCTCTTTTAAGGAATGGTCATCGATGAAATAACGACTAAAATATAATAATTAAAACATGAGAAACAATTGTATATGTTGGTTTTATGTGTTAAAAATATAACATGAACCCAAGTACATACGCGCAGTGTAGACAGTAGTGTTGGGCACTGCCTGGCAAGTCATAATCCACTTCTTGGTTTAGCAATTTCTCTGCATTGTTAGGTTTCATATCATTATCAATTTCATCTAAATCTTTAGTTCTTCTTTTCGTTTTATATTTTTTACTTAAATGGTTATCTCCATAATGGTATTTTTTGCGTTTATACGGCATGTTCCAAACCTGTATTTCGGTGCCAACTGCCAAAGTGGATGTAATATTGTAAGCTGATTGGGTAAATGGGGCCGAGCGTTGCACCAATGGCGCTTGTACTAAGAGCTATAGCTAAGCTAATGCAATTTCAATGTTGAAGGTTCACCCATAAATTCCAGAGATTCAGAGATAGGAATTAATGCTGTCTTAATTATTTTTTGCTGTTGCTTTTGTTTACATTTTCAATTTACATTCGATCATAAAAGTAATGATCAGAATGCTTGTTTTTTAGTTGATGCTTAAATTCTGTGCTTTAAATTTATGGATGAGTTTGGAATCATATGACACGTACTTTGGGACGTGATGTTTGCAATATTGGTGCATTATTTTTCCACCACCGGGTAAATATTAATTACATTTATGTAGTTCAGGGTCTCGCAGCATCGTTTGAGATTTGTAACAGTTCTTTTTGATACATTTATGAATATTTGTCTGCTTCAGTAGTGCACATTTACATGTAAATAAAATGCGATGGGAAGTCTCATACGCCGCTAGGGGGTGCTGAGCTGAAAAGGTTCGAAAAGCTGTCAAGTTAGCCTGTCTTTAAAAACATTTAGATTGAACAAGTTTTTGCTGTCTTTTATGTTATTTGTTCATCAGTGTTTCATCAAGAAGGGCCATGAAGAGTTCTTTTTCGAACTCTTCA
>JAQGCC010000946.1:0-28300 GCA_034698905.1 Xestoiulus laeticollis
ATGTATATATATATTTTTTTTCAATATATATATATATATATATATATAAAATATATAAAATATATATATATATATAGTCAACCACTTTCTCTTTCCACAATTTGATCTTATCAAATCATTTTAAGGTACCAAAAATCACATTTATATATATGTTTATATAAAACTCGGAATATCCCTATATAAAATATATAATATATTTCTCTTTCCACAATTTGATTCTAATGGAAGAGGTAGTTTAAAAATAACATTATATTGTGATTATCCTATTTATGTCAAACTAAATTTTTATATTTTTAAATGTATTTTCAGTTATGGGCAAGTTTGGTTTCTATATAGAGTATCCTTATGACAGTGGTAATTGTAATTACAGTAAATACGTTTCCACCACGCTTATGTTTACTAGACAATACTAAATTTGCAAACGATATTAGATTTTAAACAAAATAAGGAATTTTGGAAGCCACCATTTTGTATTTCCAAAATTTTAAAAGAAGGTTCAGGGAAATATATGGATTGGATCACGTTCAATACTTTGGGATCACATTGGCAAACACTAAAATTGCAGCTCTTAAATTTAGTTGAAACCAACCTATATAAAATGAGGCGTTGCAGTATTCGGCATGAACGTCTTTGATTTCATACTGTGGCAATTTCAAATTTTTCGTCAGCTGAAGAGGTTTATTAGGCGCCCACTTCAACATAAGCTCCTTAGTTGTTTTGGAAACTAAAAATGATGTCGAAAAATTCGTTATTATTGATGTACCATGAAAGTAGTCAAAGACATTCCTCCACATCTTTCACATTTCAAATATAAGAAATTCAGTACATGTACATGCATCAAATTCATGCCTTACAGCTAGCCATTTCCATGGTACATATCTGGGTGTCGAAGGGATATTTTGAAAAATCCATCATACAAGCGAACGTCAATTTTAACCTAAACACACAAGGAAAAAAACTATTAGGTTTTCATTCAAGTTCAAAATTATCTTTTAAAGGTACGAATTTGTGCGCCTAGAGGGTATGGCAGCGAAAAATTCGAGTGGTTAAATTAGATAAAAACTTCACCGCTTGATCTTTATGAAATTATCTTAGGAGCAAGAACGAGTCGAAAACTAATATAAAAACTTCTAGTGGTAAAATGAAGTTGTAAAAGAATAAAGGATTCCCTCGTTAGAGACTTTTAGCATAAAAGCTGTTTTAAAAAAAGTTGAAAATTGCAGTTGTTTATTTTTACATCCCATTACCTTGCATCTTACCTGAGCATATAAAGAACAGTTCCATTGGGAAATATGCGAACCATTACATTGGGAATGGTGACATACTGAAAGTCTGCCCTCTTTGCATTTGGAAAAAAAACCTTGTGAAAAAAAAAAGATTTACAAAAGAAATCCTGTTAGTTAAATGTCATCCAAAGCAAGCACACAATACAAATATTGGAGCAAAAAGTTTAAGTTAATTACCTCAGGTTTCCAAATGCTCCTCACAATGCTTGTTTGAAAATAAAATAGATATTTTTACTACATTTTATTCATGGAAAATTAATCTTATGATGCCTTTTAATAAACATACTTTGGGTCACTAAGATCAAGGGTTCGGGATAAGTTTGTACTGGAAAGTCGATGATCATTCCAGGTTTGTCGTAAGTAAAGATCAACGTCATAGTCCTAAAACAGGTAAATAATTGGAAAAAAAAAATTGCAGTGGTATTCCATATCATAAAAAGTTTTTCTTGGCAATACTAGGTGAAAGAATAAGTTTCCAAATTATATCAGTTTGCTTTAGTCAACAATTGTCAATATACAGTATTTCTATTTTTGAAAATCAGTTGATAATTCTACCTATTAGAATAGCACAAATAATTAAATGGAATTACTTACCATATTCATTGGATTAATTGAGCTTATACTGCCGATATAAAATTCACAAGAAACTTGAGTAGGTGTACCTGCTGCTAAGATCAATATAAACGTAAAAATAATCTGTTTACAATATATCAATGCATAGTTTGAATTCAAGGCATGTTTTTAAAACTCGAATTAGATAAACAACAGTCGTGTAATTTCTCTCCGTGGGATAATTGTATTTACTGGTTGCATTGTCTTTCTTACTAACACACATTTTTTACTTAATGCGTTTTTTTGTTGGAAGCACCCATTTTCAATGCATTCGTTTATTCTAAGTTGCCCTTTACCTAGTAAGCAAAGTGTTTCATCAGGCTATTTTCTAATATACACGTTGATCTATACGTGCATTCTTCCAAACTATTACAGAACAACGTTTGAGCCTAAAAGCATTTCATTGGAAGTTTAATTACTCCGTTAACATTAATTTAGCTTTTAATGTTTCTTGTGATATGAAAAAACCTTAAGCAAAATGAATAAAAACAGCGTCAGCATTTTCCTACGCTTAAAGTAATAAGAGTTTAATTAGCATTGACGTGTTTCTTGGAAAAAAAGATTCGATGTTACTAAAAATCCATCACTAAAAGCAAATCTCAACTTGAAATTTACTTTCATGTCGTTTTATAGCATCAAGATAAGCTCGTATGCTTATTAACCATGCATGTAATTTAGTGGGCGTATACATAATTAAAGAAAATATAATGAAATGTATGTATGCTATTAAAAAACTCATTTTGTAAAAACACATGTATTTTAATTATTAGATTATACTGTTCTTAACACTTACGTTGTTTGAATGTGGGGACCATTCGACGGTCATAATTCTTCAAGAGTTGATCCAGAACTTTAAGATTTTCCAGATAGTTGCTTAAACATAGATAAATATACAATTATGCACATTAAAAAAAATCAATTAGCTGTGCATTAGAAAAGCTAATCTTAAATTTTCAGGAAATTTAAATATAGGACACTTCATGAGCATTTCAAATAATGATTAGGTAAATTTTGCACGCTTGTCTTTAAAACCAAATCTGAAGATGCAGTATGATAACAATAGGTTAATAATAATAAAAAAACATGTTGGCCTTCACTGTCTTCCATTGTTATCTGGCAATATGTCAATTGACTGTTCAACCCTTCTCAGAATTATAATGACAACCAATTGAAATAGAAGTACCGTTATCCAAATATAAAAATAAAGGGAATAAATCTTTGTTGCCAACATTCCTAATTGAAAGAAATGTTGAATATAAATTAACAAATTGTGAAATTTAAGACTTTTTCCCATTTAAGTTCACGAAAAAAAAATCCAGAGTTAATAACCCTTGCTGTAAATCAGCATGAACTATAATTATTGGAACAATAATGATGTTGCCATCAAATTATCGAGGCATGAGTCAATGAACGAACCAAACCATAGGTGTTCTAAAGACGGTTTGGGTTCTAAGCAAAACCATTGCCAAAAGCATGCCCTATAATATATATTTTCTCCACGCTATCAATTTATATGGTAAACGCAAGAGAATTCTAATTATAACAAACTATTTGGGCGACGGTTCAATATTGCCAAATGCCTACAGGAGATCAAAAGGCAATTTCAAGTCAGTAAGCCAGGTTTTGGAAAATATGTATACAATTAAAATAAGCTTAATGGATATATTATGTTTAATGCAAAGGAATATTTTCAAGTAAACTATCAAATATTTCCGGTTTTATTCATATGCAACCGAATTGGCAACCGCAATGCGACAAAAATCATATTGAAAATAAAGCGAACATACTGTTTAGAGTATGCATTAGGAATGGATAAATCCTATATGATATTCATTAATGAACCATATGTAGAATTATGTCAGTTTAGTCTTTTTATAGCATGACATGTATTCCGGTTCAGGTGACTTAAGAACCTAACAAAAATTCTAAACAAAAAATCGTCATAATACATGCCATGCTATATGGGCACATACGCCACCAGAGGGTGCTGAACCGATTGGTATATTGTTCTCAAAGCAGGGTGATGATTAAACCAGTTTTAAGTCATTTGATTCTAGCCTGATGGTTTCAATGTATTTTAGAAGGCTTTGATAACATTTTTCTGGTTCCTATATTAAAACGCAGCTTTTTAACCGTATTATCCGGTCCTTATTCAATGGTCCCATTATCCGGATTTCATTGTACATTAATCTTTTGAATTACAAGTATGCCTTTATCTTACAATGGAAATGTTTATTAGTGCTTGGTATGCAATGTTCAACGTCTCGTATTTCTATGCCTTTATATACCAAAGCTAGATTTCTCTAATTTGTATTCATGTAAAAGGACCGCGGAACAAACACGGGGTTCATCCTAGGTCAATACCTGTCTAGACACACCCTGAGACAAAACCATAATATATTAAATGAAACCTGATAGAAAACCAGTTGGTCATGACCATTATGTAGGAGCTTGACGTTGATAATAGGCGGGTGTTATCAGTGGTTGCCCTTTTCCAGGGGCTTTCCAGATAACCTCGACCGTTTCTAATCATCTCCACAATCCCATTTCTCCTGGTGAAGTCTGGCCATGAAAACGAGTTGGCAAGCCTTCGCCATCTCTCCATCTACCCGGGTAATTCTGCAGGCACCAAATTTAGCTTCAGTTATCGATTGCCTTTGCCGGTTAAAACTATATTACTCAGGAAAAATAAGGTTGCCATTCTGATCACCCCTTGCTCGGATGATGGGAAACTCCGTTGCGTTTTACTCGGCTTAAATCCAATAATAGTCTGGCTGGTTCGTTTTGCCGGGGAATACTCGCCAGAGGATTTTCTCAGAGCAAATTAGTCTATATTACTAGTTGTATTTGCCATTTTTTTTTGGCCAACTACGAATTTGGCAATACGGGCTTAGTACCTCCAGTAGTGACATATGGCCCACTTAACCACATGTCCTAGGATATTCTGCTGGAATCTTGCCTGAACTTACCTGGTTTTCAAGTACAACATGTCTGGATGATGCTGTGCTACGTTTTAGTGACATTTTCAGTTGAAACATTGATGAAATAAGCAACAGTGCCAAATTTGATCGTGTCTTCAATGGAATACTTTCATTTTTCCAAGACATAATTGGGATATTGTGACTTTATTCAAAAGATGTTGTGACTATCCAAAAGATGTTGTAAATTACCAGGTTTTCAAATACAACATGTCTGGATATGATGATCTGCTACGTTTCAGTAACATTTTCAGGTGAAACATTGATGAAATAAACAACAGTGCCAAATTTGACCGTGTCTTCAAGGGAATACTTTCATTTTTCCAAGACATAATTGGGATATTGTAACTATATTCAAAAAAATGTTGTGACTATCCAAAAGATGTTGTAAATTACCAGGTTTTTTAAATACAACATGTCTGGATGATGATCTGCTACGTTTCAGTAACATTTTCAGGTGAAACATTGATGAAATAAACAACAGTGCCAAATTTGACCTTGTCTTCAAGGGAATACTTTCATTTTCCAAGACATAATTGGAATATTGTGGCTATAAGTTTATTCAAGAGAAGTTGTGACTATCCAAGAGATGTTGTGATTCTCCAATTACCCCATTACCTAATCTGTACAAGGATTAAAGTGCTGCGGTTTCTTAACTGGGTTATTTAGTTTGCCAGACAAGAATACAAGAATATTGCATAGTCAAGATGGTTCTGATGGAATACATCCTTATCCTTGACAAGAGCCACTGTAGCAAGTCCAGTTACTAAGTTCTCCCCCCCCAAAAAAAAATGCCTTCCCCCACGTCCGGGAAGAGCAAAAGCAGGGGGAAACCCGTGACTGAAAGACAACGTTGGAAGTGGTGGCGTTACAATGAAATGTTCGCCTTATTAGACGTATGGTCCCTGCCAAATATCCAGGAGGAGCTGGACGGCACCAAGAGAAACACCCACGTGTACAACAAGATGTCAGACCTGTTAGTGAAACGTGGTACAAAACGCACTCCAAACCAAGTGAGGGAGAAGATGAAAACACTGAAACGAGCTTACTGGACAGTGGCTTCAAAACCAGATCGGGAACTGGAAGGAAAGAAAAAAATTCTATTCGATCGGATGGCATCCATTTTACGTGGCCGCAAAAAGCCTGCTACAGTGACGGAAGACGAGGTCCCAGATGTACCATCACCAAGGGAGGAATTTGGTAACGAGGAAAAGGAAGCCTCAGCCACTGATTCAGGGGATGACAAACATGCCCTTCACCTGCTCCTATCCATGGGGGATAACCCTTGCCACCTGCGGGAGGAGGATGAGGAGGAAGAACAGTCGCAAGAACAGCGTTTCCAGAACGGCTGTGAGGTACTCATGAACGCTGATGAGGAACAGGAGATCACCATTGAGTCTCCATCACCATCTCTGAATATCCGGTGCAGTTCACCCACCACCGTCACCGAGGGATTCCCACAGCCAAGGAACGATGAGCAGGGTTTGTCCAAAAAGTGCCATCTTGCCGAGGTCCTCGTAAGCAAGTTTATTGAAGCTCAACGTGAGATGGAAAAGAATTTTTTGGCCATTGAAGAACATCGGTTGAATGAAGAGCTCAGGCTGATTGAGTCACAGCAGCAACATGATCGGGAATTGCTTGATAGGATCCTTGAGATGGACGAAAGACGACGGCAGGATGACAGGGAGCATGAGCTAAGGTTGTTTGCTATGTTGGCTTCCTGTTTGAACAGAAATTGCACGGACAATCAACCTTCCTCTTCTGCTAATATACCACAATTCCCATCGACGAATCACATCAACTGGGAATTTGCTGGGACATTTCGGCCGACAAATGCTAAAACCCATGAATTACCCACGAATCCCAAAGACGGCCAAAACTGAAACCCCGGGTCGGAACAGAACCCAATTAATGACTATGACCAATTTATGAATAAACTCGTGATGGTGGAGTGGAAGACATTGGTGTAAGAGTTGCTCAGCAATTCAGAACGTGTGCTAAACCCTAATGCTTTTGTGAACCGCATCCATTCGTGTAATGGCCCCACCTGTGTAATGACCGCCACCAACATTTTAAAGACGATTATTCAGAGAAAAAATAAAGATATTAAGCCAGGTCACCGCCACTTACAAAAAACGCATTTTTTTCCCCAACTTACAAAAAATTAGCCACATAATGTGTTGAACATTTTTACAGTGTATAGTATACCTTAAATTTTCACCTTAGTTGGTGCAACCGGCCGTAAATATTAAAAATGAGATTTTTGTGCAATGTTAACTTATGTTTCGTGTAATAGCCCCACTCCTATTTTCAAGGATATCTTTTTTAAAAAAAGATGGGGCCAATACAAGAGTAAATACAGTTTGATTGACGATTCCCCACTGAGCATGATGTTGATAAAAGAGAAAGGGAAATCTCTGTTTCGAAACAGTTAAACTATGCCATGATTGTTGGCAAGTTGTGGTTTTTCTTCAAAAATAAACGGTGACTCGGATCAATATATTGCACAAACAATGCTATGCTCAATTTCAGAGAATCCGATTAAGAAGCGGCACGATTGACGTCTACGGTGAAAGAAAAAGGCCTTAAAGTTCCCCATACATATATACACGATCAGTTCTTGATTGATGCCAGGCGTGTCAGACCAAATCAAACAAAAATAACAATGTGAGGTCATTCTGAAGTCTGTATGATACCCACTAAAACAGTTGGGTTAAAATTCAACCCCAAATTGAGTGCTATATGGACATACTAACATAGGGTTAACATTGGATTGAATTTAAGTGTAACAACCAAATGTTGGGTCACAGTTACAGTATTAACATTGGTTAAAATATGCCTAGAATTGGGTAAATGTGAGGTTTGTGTTATTTAAAATAAAGGTACACAATTATGAGTTGATTATAAATAACACAAACTTCACATTAACCCAATTTTGGACATATTTTAGCCAACACCTGTGTTAATAACTGTGACCCAAAGTTGTGTAGATTCAACCCATCATTTTGTCACAGTTATTAACACAGGTTTTGGTTAAAATATGCCCAGATTTTTGGATAAATGTGAGGTTTGTGTTATTTATAATAAAGTTACCAAATTATGAATTGATTATTAAATAACAAAAACTTCACATTTACCCTGCAATTCTGGGCATATTTTAGCCAAAACCTGTGTTAATAACTTTGACCCAAAGTTAGGTAGCTTTAACCCAACATTTGGTAGTTACACTTAAATTCAACCTAATGTTAACACAATGTTGGTATGTCCATATAGCACTCAATATTGTGTTGAATTTTAACCCAATGTTTTTAGTGTGTAGACTTAAAATGTGTAATTGCATAAAAAGTGACCCACTGTTCATGTCCCAGAACTTAAGGTCAATGTCTTCAATCATATCATGGATAAGCCCGGGTTGACATACCGAACTTCAATCAAAAATTGATCGTTGTGGCTATATCCTTAATTCCATCAATTGGAATTATTCGCTACCCTTTTATTAAAATGATGATAACAGCTATTTGAAATGTAATACTGAAACGTGTTTTCCCGCAATGCCCTAAAGTGTACAATGATTTCATCTGCAGTAATTTTGTCAAAAATATGTACATATTGGTTGCATCAAAAGTTATGCTCGAAAACTTTGTATCCATTGCAGATGCTGGCTTTACGATCCTCACAATGTTAACCTCGATAACCATCAAAAACCTTTTTTACCACTTTTTTGAGGCAAAAAAGTGAATTTGTGTATCTAGATATGGCCGCTTTTTTGAAATTCAGAATTTGTGTCATTGAAATTTGAAAAATGCGACCATTTGTAGTCATATGGCATTTAGGATTGGCCGTTTCTACATCTCCGAGCGATGTGATCTAATCCTCCACACGTTTGAAGAGAAATTGAATGGTTATAGTAAAACCTATTTGCCTTCAGATAAATGTTGGTGTAAAAATACAGCCTAGTTTTATAGGTGCCTGTAATGTGAACGTTTTTAAAATGTTTCACCAAACTTTTTGAGCAGGTTTGGTCAGACAATTCGTTTGAGGAAAACGAGAAAACTACATTTTTACAAAGTATAACCCTTTTTTCGGTAATACAAATGCAAGGTAATGTACAACATCTTTTTTATAAAGTCTGGGTTACATCAGTGTGGAAAAGGATAAATTATAAAACGATTGACTTAGAGTTTAAGAAGCAGCAGTAATGTATTCAAGGTGAATTGATTGCATTTCTTTTAACAACTAGGTAAGAATGCATTTAGGATTTTGTTGAAGTGCTTTTGGTTTCATTATTTAAGCCAGGAATGTTGAAATGACATGTTTACAGCAAACGCTAAACTTTATAGACAACATCTGGATATACATACATTATACCTTATCCACTGTATAGAAATTTAAATGTATTTCAAAACTTGTTATTGTACAGAAAATCAAGTTACGCTTGCACTGCATTATACAGTGCCAATGTATAATAGTATACATGTATATTCACAGGTATGTTAATATAAACATGTATTAAATTAGAACATTTGCTTTGCAAGACCTGTGTGATATTGTTCAAGAAAGATTTGTATATTTATTTAGTTGTCAGCTCATGTAATATGCATTATTTATGATGTTCCAGATGCTTTATTTAATCGTGTAAAGACCCCCCCTGGTGTAATGGCCCCTTGATCTTCAAGACTTTTTTATGGAGAAATAAATAAAGAAATAGTGTAAAAAGTTTCTTGAATAGCCCCACCCAAGCTTCGAAGGGCGAAAATTTGTAAAACTGTGGGTCCTTACATGAGTAAATAAAGTAATTTGTAATTTGTTTGAACGTTTCATTAAAATATTTTAAAAAACATTTAAACCATTGTGAAATGTTACGTATCAAAGTTTTTTTATTACCTTTAAACGAAAATATACATGCACGTTTTTCTGTTAATATATTACTTTGGTAGGTACAATATTATGTGGACAAAGACTATAGTATGGTCAATATAAAGAAGACGTTATTTTATGGCAGTGCCTATATAGGGTCAGCAGCTTTGAGATCCTAATCCAATATGAATTTAGGTTATGAAATTGAACTCGTATATCAAATAAGAATATAACAAAAGAGACAACGTCCAAGTAACAGTTAAGTGGATCAGTGCTGTCATCTTCTATGATACCAACTTCTTATCCGATCATAATTAACATGTATAAACAAAATTAAGTCTAATTAAATTGACGTTTAGCAACGTGCGAAGCCTATACAGATTTTAGCTTAAAACTTATCAAAAAATGAGTTTTTTTATCAATAGTAGTCCACTTCCATTGTTACGTTGTTATGAAACTTTGGCAGTGCAGCTTACTAAATTATAAATCTAATAAAGAAGTCTATTGTCCTCTGCCATATTTGAAAGATTAATGTAATTTAAAGGATAAAATGAAGGACGAAGAGAAGTTTAAGCATACACTTTGTACGTTTACAACGTATAATATTCACATAGGCTAATTGCTTTAATGTGATTGGATGGGTAGTATGAGAAGTGTTATGGTTATTCCATTTAAATTTATCATTAGAGGGATTTCCCCTTCGAATTGTCTTGAAATTCTTGCTAATGCAGATTGAACATAGCCAAGAGATGGCACACCCTGGTCACTATACAGAGGTGGTCAATTTTCTAGGTTTTACTGTATAGTGGACGAGATAATAAAAATGTATTGATATACTTAAAAAACTACATATATTTTCTAATTAAAGCCTACACTAAAAAGAAATATTGGTCAGCTAAGGCACCAATTTTATATATTAATAATAAACAACGAAATAACCATATTGATCATATGGATTTCACGGCTATAACTTTCATTAAATTCTCGGTAATAATACAATGTTCCTGGAAGATTGCAATTGGACTTTCTAATGCAATTTAGTTGTCAGATAGCTAACTCAAAATTGCTGGGCGAAATTTTATCATTGACAATATGGCTATCTTCTTATGGGAGTTTATTAAAAGGGAAAACTTTTCGTTCAACAGTTGGGATATATTGTGTTTAATTTTCACATTGTTCTGCTTATTATACCGTATAAGCAATGTATATTTCAACCGAAATGATGAATACACCCATGCATATTTTAGTACAACAAGGGACTCATTAATTATCAACGAAAATTATGTTATGCAAATTCTTCCTAGAATGGAGCTGGACCTATATATGAGTAATTCCAGTTTTACGTTGATCGGAAAAATATATTATCCAATAAATGTACGAGTTTAAGCTTAATTAAAATTCGTGAAAGATTTAATTAATTCAAAGCATTTAAAATATATAGCGTTTGCAGATTAATTTAAGGGAGGTATATAAGTACGACATTACATATTACTATGATGATGCAAGGCACTCCATTATATGTACTGTAAATCCACTATATGTAGTGGGATAGAATATGTGACATCTGGAATAGGTGTAAAATATAATATCCAACATTCCGAAAACAACATTAACCTATACAGGCTACATGTATACAGCTTGATCCATCAATATTTTAATATTTCCCCCTATACAACCTTCAATTCATTGGATTTATGATATTGAAATACAAAATCAAATGCTAGGATTTTAGGTAATGTATATTAAAAATAAAATTGCATTAGTTATTATATTTACTACGAAAAGGATAAGTCTGCTTTATGTGACATATTTTCAGATGTCATTCTTTAATCTCTTGACATAATTCAAGACTGGCTGAACATTCGATGCAGTACAGTATGTGACGAGTGAACATCATCAGAACATTTTTCTATCTATAAATCTGCATTATATCCATCGCCAACTACTTTCAAACAGTTTGTTGACTTAATATAAAATGATAGTTTGCAATGTTGGTCGTGGGCAAGACTGGAGACCTACTACGCCTTTATCAACTTTTACCAATATACTTAAGACTTGAATACAAGGGCAATCAAAATTCCAGATCTGAAGTCAAATTCTTGCTGACATTTCTTCAAGTGATGCATATCGTAGTTCTCCACATTTCATTGCTTTTAAAGCTTTTAAAGAGATGTAAATGGAAATAAAGCGCATGGAATGTCATTCGATAACTCGGTCAAAATTCAAAAAATGGTTTCCAAATGTAGAGATTAATCCGAAATGTAATCATAAAATTTTATATTGAGAATGGTGTACTTTCTAGGAATACAACTAGTGTGAAGTATATAGGCGTTAAAGCAAGAGTAATACTGCCAATAAAAACGTAACGGGCTTTATCTAGGTGGCAATGAATTTTTGTGTTACTTGAATTAGAAATAATAAAATTCTTCCTCCTCCCCACCAACAAAAAAGTCAAGGTTAGTAGAAACGTGCTTTTTTTTTTCACCACCCCTTCACTTCCCAAAATGTATGTCAAACACTTTGCCAAATGCGACGAAACTATTACAGCACTTTTTTTCAAATAAAATTTGCAGCTGCCATCAATGAATTACCTGCGAAATATTTGGGCCAAATTTAACCTTAAAGAGAAAGCGATGCACCAAAAAGAAGCTTAATTGACAAACGTAATAAGATTTTAATTAGTATTCCCTATGCGGAGCTTAATTATAAGATAAACGCATATCCAATCATAATTATGAAGCTATCAAGAGATGCATCAAGAAGTACTAAATATGGGTTCTTAATACTAGATTAAAACTCGTTATGGCCATATACATGTAAGCCTCCGGAACAAAATACATATGTACTTCAAGATGATTACATGAAATGTTGCCAATTTTTTAAAATTAAATACAGAACTTAATTTAAAAAATGCCAACCTCTTTAGTTTTTTATCAAGTGTTTATATCAAAAGTAATCCAGTAAACATTTTAATACTTTTGAATCTACATTGTTCAAAACCCAATACTAGATAAACAAACCACCAGAGGAATGTGGTATCGTTTTGAATCCAATCAACTGACCTTTTCATCAGGTCATTTACATCCCATAGCATTAGTAATCATCATTAAAAAAATATTAAGAAGAGAGTGTCTTACCTGCTTTCATGTTCGATATGGCCCATGGACACGCTAATGCCCAACAGTAGAAATAGGCCGCAAACGGGCCACAAGTTCTGAAGCATCTTTTCTTTCGAGCACATGGTTTTAAGATAACACGGAATACACTTTCTCCATGGGGCAAGCCCGAAATCTTACACTATTATGAAGATGAAAGTAAATGCCTCAACCCACGTCCGAAAAGCAACGGTGCCACGTGCTCCAAAATGCAAAATTGCCTATTCTAAAAAGTTGGCAGCCGCAAATGTCGAGACAGTGAATGGGTAAATGCTAGCTTGTCAAATAGTAGTTGTGGAGAAACGAACTCTGTATAGGATACATGGAAAATGTGGCTTAGATTCAGTGCGCAACTGCGAAATAGAGCCACGTAGAGACGCCAAAAACGCTGTATGCTATATGATGCTATCTGAAAGACAGGCAGCACTACTGGTCTTTTAGACCGTAGAACTAAACATTAATACGATGGGAAAGAAAAAATAGGTAAAACACCGCAGGGTCGTATTAAGTAACCGAGGGACTGAATATTGAATAATGGAACGATTATTAATATTTTTTTTTCTGTTAAGTTAAGCAAGGGTAGAGCTAATTAACGCACGTGGCGAATGAAAAATTGCACGCTTGAGATGTAATGTGTAT
Source organism: Xestoiulus laeticollis (assembly GCA_034698905.1). Classification (NCBI taxonomy): domain Eukaryota; kingdom Metazoa; phylum Arthropoda; class Diplopoda; order Julida; family Julidae; genus Xestoiulus; species Xestoiulus laeticollis. The sequence goes on from JAQGCC010000946.1 coordinate 13,528, forward strand.
GATAATTTTTTGTTGCGTGCTAACGGACGTTCAGATAAACCGCATTAAAGGTTATAGCTGAGGCTAATATGTGAGGAGACCTTGGGTCCATATTACGGGGATTCAACAAAAAAAGATGCAGCCACGCGATCGTGAAAATGAGGTAAAATGATTTAGTGATGTACTAAAACGGCTGAAGAATGTTAACCTCAATACCAGTAATATTGAAACCCGGTCAGTTTTGTATTAGGAGGGAATAACCTCATCTGAAACCCCCCACCCTCCAGCTTTGTTGTATGAAATTCTTCAATTAATACATTCACAATATAATAGACGAAATAAAATTTGGATTAATTTACGGAATTTAAATATGAGCATGGTGGGCTTTTGATCATCTGATGTTTTGGACGATAATTTTAAAACGGCATTTCAAGCATTCCTGGGGACTTGAATATTCCTGTCGAGTTTGGTCAAACAAGAACTCCCTACTTAGAAATTCCGACTACAACTTACATGTACATGTTTTGTACATATGTACATGTACATATACACACATGTACATATACAAGTATTATAAAATACTGTAAGGGTAAAAACAATGTGAAGCATGGACATACTGTAGCATGGATAAAAGCATCCATGGCCTGAAATGCAGCGTTTCGATTGGTTTCCTACATTGATGGCGAGAATTTCCAATTGCCCAATCGGAATGCTGCATTTCAGGCCATGCTTTTATTCATGTTTTGTCCATGCTTCACGCTAGCTGTTTTTACCCTGAGATGCAGTACATGTGCATGTACATGTATCTGCTACCACTCTTAGAAAAAGGTGTTTGCGACACCCAATAAGGGTGTTATAAGCTGTCACAAATATAACACCTATTTTGCATAATGAATCACCTTTATGTATACATGTACTTGTAATGTATATTGTACTAAAATGTTTCTGAGCATGTTTAATTTGGAACCGAAAAAGGTGCTCATAAACCATTTTAATAGAACGTGCTATATACATGTACATTTATGAACTCATAAAAGGTAACTTTTAAAGTACATCAAAATGTGGATCGAAATACAGCTTGGTAACACCTGATTCACACCAACGTTGAATTACGTTGATGATCAGTTGAACAACGTTGATGTTCAACTGATGTGGATCAAGAAAACCGATACACCGATTGTACAATACTCTGTATACTAGGTCATGTGACCAGTTTAAATGAGTTCTGCGGTGTGAATTAACACGCAAAAGTTTTCTTGATCCACATCAGTTGATCTACATCAACGTTGGTGTAAAGAAGGTCTAACTTAAAACATCATAACAAATTCTGAAAAACCCTAAAGTATTTCGATCTGAACAACTTTTTTTCTTAGAGTGTTGCAAGATATCAAATTGTATTTCAACAAATTCCTGGTTACGGAGGCGTATTATTTCACTCGAAATGCCGTTTTATAATTGGCCCTCTTGAAGAAGGAGGCATGTTTATGCGTGTCTAACAACACAACACAAGACATCAGAAGCTCTTCTGATGCAGATTTTTTCGCTTTGAAGTTCCATAAATTTGTCCTATTTTATTTCGTTTAAGACAAGATAGAATTTGAGAATGGTACTAATATCACGCTTTTGACAGCAGACAAGTGGATAAAGAAGAATTTTGCACTTAAATTTTATCGATTAAAGCCCACGCATGGAACTGCTCCTCTACAATTTGTACAAGGTCCTTTTTTATTTATAAAATGACATGTGGTTGAAAGTAAATTATTGGTAATTATGGTTTTATCACTTCTTAAAAAAAATCGCATTAACTATACAGAATGTTGACGATAATAAGTATTCCCCTTTAAAATATGAATTCCGTTAGGCGTGTAATAGTTTTGGGAAATGTTGCTCCTTCAACAAAATAGAGCATACATTAGCTGAATTGAACATAAAAGTTCACGATAGCAACGTGCATGGTTAAATAATACGCGATTGGTAAGTATAGAAATGCGCAGTAAATTCCGTCACCTTGTTTTGAACAGTTCACAAAGTTTGGTTACCAAGACAACCCTGCAAATAGCAGCTGCGCTTTTGTTATATTTAATCCCGTCATCGGCACCGTTTGTCCATCGAGTGATGTCAATTGTCCACATAGATAACGTTGGTCATCCATTTTAAGTGATGGAGTCTGAAATTACATGCTGGATCAAACGTGTCCTCTTTTTCTTAGAATTCTTGGTTTCATTATATGCAGTAAAACCTGCAGGCAAGGGACCGCCTCTGCATAGTGACTACTTTTCATAAATTGGTTTATATACCTATGTTTTCCTTCATAAAAATTCTCTGTATAGTGACCAATGTGTGTCATCTCTTTTACAACTTTTTCATTGACAATGCACTTAATCAAGTGACCATGTTCAATCTGCATATGAGTTAGCAAGAACTAGAATCTATGTGAACAATTAACATTAAAAAAAAAATGGTAGTACCTGTTACGTTATAAAAAGGACAATATATTGATGGAAATGTATCCATGAGGAGGGGATACAGTTTAAAATTGATAATTTTTTCATTGCTATTCTCTGTATAAGTATCATATGACATTGTCTCTCATAAATGGGACCTCTTTAAGTCCCATTGACTTTCTCATTTGGTCTCTTATTAATCTTATTAGTCTAATATAACCCTCTTATGGGGTAGTGACCACCTGTATACGGTGACCAACTTTGCATGTCACTTTTAAAAGGTTTTACTGTACGGGAGGTTAAAACTTGGTTAAAATTGTTTAGTTCTTCACTTTTAAACAAAATACTCATTTTACTCATAGAACCTTTAATGAATTAAAAAAAAAACTTTGTATGACTTCTAGAAGTATTTTTCATTTTATATTCGCGAAACTGTAGCTCAGAAAAGCACTCGAGTAACGTTGTATTATATATTGTATTATATATTATATACATGTATTAACTGTGATTGATTTTTGAGATCACAAGAAAAGGTTAACTGTTTATACTGTATGATAATGAAGAACAGTATAACGTAAAATCAGACGTATAGTTTGATTTATGTTCGCCTATACCTTTATTGTGAATTCAAATAGTAAGGTTGATAAATAAATAAATAAATAAATAACAGCGTCTGGACAGTGGTGATTGAAATTGCACTTACAAAAGCTCGTATCAAGTCCAATTTGTCACATTAGTGATTCTCCCACAGGGGTAGCGCAATATTCGTATAACGTACAATGAATACAAGTTACTGTAACGAGTATTGTCATGGCTTATTCTGGTACTATGCTCCCAAGCGCATTGATCGTAGGTACATTTATTATATAATCAATATAAGACAATGCATGTATAAGTAATTCAGTATCTAAAATCACTGCAATGTTTGATATGTCATCTCCAAATGTGCAATTTACAATCACATCCGAAATCTAGACCAGATTTGTTTTAGAGAAAAGTTTATTACTAGATCGAAAATTGTATAGAAAATTCCAAAGGTAAAACCAATGGAATTTTAAGAAGGCATGTTCTCTGATAGGTTTAAACATGCATGAAGTTGATATGTCATTTAAAATATTCTCTTCCATTGTACAGATGTAGTATAACACAGACAATAATGAAACTTGTGCTACAACCGGATTATGATGCTTCTAATGCAAAATTATGTATGCATGCAGAATATTCCAGAATATAAATTATATAAGTTTCGCCAATGGCTAATAGCTACTAGCATGTTTTACATCGCTATAATACAAGCTAAACTAATTACTAGAAGCTATATTGATTGAATGTAAGAAAATAACGAGGAAAAAATTATACCATTTTTTAGTACATTAATAGAGCTTAGTTATGGATTTTCTAGGTATAATATTCATATAATATTCTCAAAGACATAAATTGAAAACAACCTTGAAATATTTTATTCCAACTTACGATTTCTTCAATTTTATGCATAATTGAAGACCGCAAGGAAATCTACATAGCATACATGTACATGTACACTGTATATCAATCTAAAAAAATCTACAATAATACTTCATTTGATTTGCTCATATTTGCCAACCATAATTTGCAATATACAGATTTTTACTTTCGCATCCCTTGTGGGCGAATGCAATTTAGTGTCGACAATTTGCTATTTTTTAAATTTTAGTCATCACTTTGAACATTAATAAATTCAACATACGTAATAATGAACCAGACAAATAAACGACGCTCATAAGTACCAAAGCAAGTCACATCAAAAACAACAAAGAAAGTCAGTATTGCATGAATAATAACATTGCATTCAATACTTTTCTCTTGTTTTGATAGAAAATGCAATTTTTTTTTTCAATTACGTTGTCATAATACATAATTCACATTTTTATTATGTTTCGATTTATTTATTTATTGCGACTTGGGATATATTATTCTGTGTCAAAAAATCTGTTCAACTAGACATAAATGTCATTAGATGCATAACATCTTTATTCTCCTTTGGCATCAAACTGCCATCATAGTCGATGTATCCAGTTTTCGTATACTGTTGACTCGTAATAGAAGTAATACAAGATGTCGAAAAAGTAAAGGGGTTATTGGAGCGAAATCTTTTGCACTTTGCTTTAGTCTAAAAGCCAAAACAATGTCTATATGTGAAGTGCATCCATTTCCGTAGGGATCATTTCAGAAATTTCCGAAGCTTAGAAAACCACTCACTAATGGAATTGACAACATGATCTGATGCCATGTTATTTTTTTATTTATGGATTTCACAAACAATCTGGTTCGTTTAGAAGTTTATATGGTTGATGATGCTAATTTTGTCTCGCTATATTTGCATGAAATTCACTTACACGACAATGTATTAACTAATTTATATACTGTTTTTTAGTTTCATGTTGAATAACTTAAAACCAAATTATATTTATGCCTTCCAGGTGTCCTTATAGTGCTCTGTAATGCATTTTTCTTCGCTTTATCGTTATCTAAGAGTATATTAAGTGTTTCCTCACAGAGTTTTAGAACTCATCATTTCCTTCGGGAGTTTCCTGAGATAATTTAACGAAAAAATAATACCGCAAATTATTAAAAGGTAAATGATGGCTAATACGATGAAAAATAAGATATGATTGATCATCATACAGTGTTCATTTAATGAACATGTCTAATGGATAGCAGCTGAGAACTAATGAATATTAAAACTTTAGAAAATATACGTATTTCCCTCACGGTTATATACTATTATGTTTGGATATATATTTTTTACAAAGTTAATTAGAAGTTTTTATTTACTCATGAAAAGAAAGCTTACAAAAAAATTTTAAAAGGTTTTTAGCAGGAATCGATTATACTTTTAGGTGAATAAAAAATATTCCTCGAGAGTGACCTACAATTACAGCCATTCGAGGACATCTAAAATATAAATTACTCTCCACATACTGTAGATTCTCTTTTTTTACCTCATGGAATGCCAAGCAATCCGAGTGATTGATAAACTAAATTGGAAAGGCCTATTTCCCTAGAATCTCCATGCGAATATTAAATTGCCTGCTTTTTCGCTAGTCAGCAATAAATAAATCAACTTAAGTGAATTTGTATACACAACCTTAAGCATTTTTTTTTAGAGCTAACCATGAAATGTGTATTGCTTGCTTGGCTCGAATAAATAAAAAAATACTAAGATTAGACCTTCAGCTTTCTCAGTTGAATTTCTGTAATTTTTATAGAAGACAATTTTCAAGATTTTATTATAGGATTTAATGTCAATCCTTAGGGTGTGTATAAACCCTGTCTTTTCCAGATGCTCAGAATTGCCCTAATCTCATAAAAGAGTGCTCCTACTTTAATAATGGCTGTTCCAAAACATAACGACGAGAGAATCCAGATTAAAAGTGTGTCTTGTTCATTTTCAAATCACTAAACCAAGCATAGAAATCTCTGCGTTCATCCAAATGAACCATAGAGTAACACAGTTATCGTTTTAGGAAGAGTAGTTACCAGAACGCTATAAGATGACTTTGGATCCGCAATGGAGATAGTTTGGGATTCATCTCACTTTTCATTTATCTCTAGGGTAGAATATAGATGTATAACATAGGTTAATTTTTCTGTAGGTTAGTTTACCGTTAAATTACTTAACCGAATCAAACTTTTATGAACGTGCAGTTTATTCATGTTCAGAAACTCACGTTAAATTTGCTAAAATCTGCATTTGTTCAATTTTACAATAACTTTACAAATGCGTTTTATCAGAGAAGCAAATTTTATGTAATGCTACTTGCAATTTATTGGAAAAAACTGCAATAAAATGGTCAAAACAGACTAATAATTTCAGATATTTTCTTATAAATCAAATTCAATAACTGAATTTTCAGATAGACAAAAAACATTGAATACTGAATAGAAAACATTGCTGAAGGATCCGTGAAATTCATTCAATTTCAAATGCGATTTTGCAATAAAATGGTCAAAACAGACCATTGATTTATAACAAAATAATTTAAATTTAATTATTTCGTTGTAAATTAAATTAAAAAATTCAAATTTCGGATAGGCAACAAAGCAGGTAATACCAATTTGTCACAATCGACTTTACTTGCACCAAAAGTTGCACCAAATGCATCATAAATGACGCTGAAATTTTTGAATTGTGTCAACAATTATCAAAGCATAACCAAGTATCGTTCTAGTCATTATTTTGTTACATATTCTGAACTAATAATGCAAATTGTCATAACCATCTACAGACCAATGATTTCAGATATTTAATCCTTATAAATATTACTCAATAATTATTTTTCAGATAGACAACAAAGCATTGAAGAATGAATAGAAAACATTGCTGAAGGCCCTTTGAAATTAATTCAATTTCAAATGCGTTTTTTTTCTTTTCAGAAAAGCAGCTTTTATATAAGGCTATACTTGCAATTTATTGGAACTTGCTAGAAAACTGCACCAAAATAACAGAAATAATTAAAATTTTAATTATTTCCTTGTAAATCAAATAAAAAAAATTCAAATTTAGGATAGGCAGCAAAGCATGTCATACCAATTTGTCACAAAAAACTTTGCTTGCACCAACAGTTGCACCAAATGCATCATAAATGACGTTGGAATTTTCGAATGGTGTCAACAATTATCAAAGCATAACCAAGTGTCGTTCCAGTCATTATTTTGCTACATATTCTGAACTATAATTGTCATAACCTATGCTATATATATGCTCGTGTTATAATAAGCAAAACCATTTTTTCCAAACTTTCGAACACCTTATATGGGAACATTTACAGACTGGGAATCTTTATTAGAGTAATTTTAATTTGCGCAGTATATTCACATGACGTACGTGTTTTGGCATGTCTTTGCATTTTTGAAGCATCTCAAGAACTAAAATCTCACTTTTCATTCCAATTACTTTCAATGCACTGAGTAGTTATTAATACTTCCGCACGTGGAAAGTATAAATTTAAAAAGAATTGAAAGTGCGCTTGGTGGAGTAAATTAGTTTTCAAAAGAATGTACATGTATGAATGGCAGTATTCATCGTGTGAGTGATTTTACGTTCTTTGTATATACCAATTTTTACATTAACAAAAAGTGGCTCAGTTCAGTCTTGGACAGCTTATGAATATATGCCTTTGTACTTCGTAATAATCGGTTCATAAAGCTCAAAAAGCTGCAATAGTTTAAAGACATTATATAGAACAGCTGATTATGTCATACATCATTTTTTATTACCTGTTATAAACGTTTAAACAATGCATGACAAAACAATACATGATGTGTGATTTAAATTAAGTAACCGCAAACCACAATTTTATCGAATGAAGTTAATTTTCATCAAAATTTAACTATTGCATGCACTATAGGTTTATTTCAGTTAAATAGACAAACTTTTTTGCAAGTTTCTAGATTAATTTCTACGCTTAGCTGTTTTGTGTCACGGTGATGGCTGCAACACGCCAGAATTAATTAACTTTCTTATTGTGTATAATTTCTTTCGACACGCAACATGAAAAGAAAATCTATTTCCCCATAGGGTTCCTTCCAATGAACAGGATGGAATGCAGAAAAGGAGAGAAAAATGTAGTAAATTTTTGCCTACTGCCAAAAATATCTTTTTTTAGAACACCTTACGTTAGCAAGATATTAACAACTAGATGATGATAAACCGTGACGTCAAAAGCTCTGAAAAATCAAAAAAATATGCCTATATATAATGAATATGACACTAGGAGCATATATTAATTGCGACGGTGTTAATTATAGTAATTAACGCCTCATGAATCTCTACCAACATTGTCTTTTGTAATTCAATTCTCGGTTGATCAAGGGTGTCATGTTAACCCTATTGCAAAAAATTACACTTTTGATGGCTGTGTTCATGAAAGTTCATAGTCACGGAGTTTGAGAGGCTAGAATTGTCCTGTTTGACTGACACAACACAACATGTCTGCCTACCCATCATTTCATGTGAAGTTACAGCTAATAGATGAAGAGCCATACTACAAAATATAAGCTTTGCCAGGCCACTCGAGCCTCCGTCAACTAAGCAAAAACTTAGCGTGGCTAAGTTTCCCAATCATGAAGGTACTTATTTTATTGGGGTTGTGCCCAAGGCTAAGCCACAGGCCACACTAGGACATGGACATGGAAACGCGCGTTTGGCTAGCGGTAGCCTCAAACAAGTCTTTTAATTAAAAAGGAATTTTCGCACGAGATATTAATGTGCAATTTTTTTAATTCTAGAATTTAAATTAAATTAGATGGCCTGTTTGAGGCTAGCCAAACGCGCATTTCCAGCCTATAGTGTGGCCTGGTGCTTAATCTTACATACACCTTTATGTTTATCGTATATTTAAAGTTTTCAATATAAGAATAATTGACTCGCTTTGCTGTGAGGAGGCAGCACCTGTACCCAACTGACAATTCCTATACAGTCCTATAGCAAAATCCATAAAATGTACATGTATTATATCTAACGTACGCGTCCATCAAATTACAAATTATAATTTTAACCATCTTTTGTTTCGAATACCAGCATTCAAACACCTCCATTTGGTATATTATACCCAAATTTATAGTATAATTCAAACATACATTATATTGTAAATTATTCTTATCCAAACTGTTATTGTATCCCTAAAATCAACATGGTAGGTATAATGTATATAGGACTTGAGTCTTGGGACATTGTACATTACCATGTTTTGTTACATGTGCTTTCTTGTTCATGAACTTATTCATGATATGATAATCTAAGATAATCTGATGAAAACAACTGATGAGATTTAAAAAAAAAACTTTAGGCTACTTAGTTTTCCAACACGTTACTAGGTGGCAATCCTTTCCTTGCTCCTTCCCAAATTCAAACTTTAGTTTCTTTTCTTTTAGAAACAATCTTTGCAATACTATAATTGGATCGGTTGACAATAAAGACATTTAAAGGTGCAACTTAAAAGGAAATAAATGTTGCACATTCAAAATGTGGGCAACAGACTTATTTCGTTATATATCTCATTACCACAGTCTGCCTTAATTCAAAGCAGGTCTAGCAAGCGACTTTAAGCAATGAACATTAATTAGATAGTGGATTTGTTATTAGTGCGCACTTTCACTTTCTTAACTAAGAACTACGCTTTTAAATAAAATTATGTTGACTTTAATTGGGAAGAGTGGGCCTATGTCGAAGTACATAACAAGTAGACGAAGAGTAACTATAGTGTTATACACTGCTCTCTCTTTGTATTCTGCTTCTGACTTTATGCAGTATTTATATGCAGTAGGCTAAACATGTATTATTTGCTTTGAGAAGTTTGAGGGATATTTTTAAAAATCGTTCCAGAAACTCGCAAAGTTAAATTCATTTCAATGTTAGCAAAAGTGGTTTCCAATGCAGCATCCTCGGGCCATAGGTTTATAATGATAAACAATGGTAAAAGGGCTGGGAAGTAAACGTTTTCGCATTAAATACATGTATACATATGTAACATGCCCTCTCTCACTACACTCGTATAATGGCCGATTATGCATTTGCCAGAAGGTATACGTTTGACGTCCAGAAAAATAAATGGTTTAGCTGCAAACTCAAATTTATAAAATAGGATTACTAGTATGAAACAAGTAGCCGTCCTAAACTGCATTGAAACTTTGGCGCTACCTGGGATAAATTTACTAAATTGAATAGCCAAAAGCTGACAAATGATGAAAATCCTTGTCAAGATTGTTAAAACAATTCATGTCAAGATGTTCCTGATTATATTTCTACTTCAAATAATTGAATAATTCTAACAAAAGCGAATCTTTCCATTCCTCAAGTGGACGTTTTAAAATACAATAGAATAAGACCACTAACTTTTTGACAATTAACAAATGGTGCCATTTTTATATAAAATCTAAATGTTTTATAACATAGCACCTAAAACGTTGTGCAGATTAATACCAGTTTGCAAGTGTGAAAAATGCACAGATTGTTCATTAATAAAAGCTCGTTGTCTTGATTTAAATTTCACGTTAATTATTTTGATGTTAATCCATATATTGTTTAAACAAATAGGAAATCAATTTATTATCTAGTAAAAAAATATAAAATTCTGATATACAGTTGAAAATATAAGCTTCTTAAAAGATTTTTTATACACAAAAGTAATGCGTTTTTTTTCTTTTAAAATCAGGAATAGGATTTACGTGATCCTCTTTATCCAATTTAGACAATATGTATTGCTTCAATCATAATTTTAATAAGGCTACATCCATACATCTCTGGAGAATACAATAACAATTTTTAAAGCTCGTTATATACCTAGACTTAAAATGCCCATTCGTAGCATTTACTGTTTTTTATAACCGATTTCACTTTTTACTACATGTGCATGCAAGCATTGTAATTTCTGACGTTGAAATGCTATTCACCCCGCATATGCATATATTTCAGCATGATGTAAAGGTCCTCAGTTTTCAGCGATTCCTTGGCTGGTAATTTTTATTTTTATATATTCATAAATATTTTCCAAAGTGCTTTGCGTTATTTGCCTCAAATTCGTAACGACGTTAGGACCCACGATGGTGTGGACATTTCGGAATATCTTTTCAAATTTTGTTTATATGCAAGTCCATTTACGACACTGCAGACGCAGATATTTTATTAATAAAAGCCTGCGGAAAAGTTTTAAATTTCAAAAGTCGTCACTTGAAAAGCATCAAGAGATTAGGATTCACAGAAATGCAACAAAAATCGAAGCAACCAAATTGATTTTGTAAATAAATGGTTTGTTTGTCTCTGCGCTAGTGATGCGGGGGATGCAAGAAGGTCAACAAGAACATATTAAGTGTCTACGTATTTCATCGACTAGAGCACCAACGATAACAAACATAAGACAACGGATATTATTTTGGATTTGACAGTTATTGCCAAGTATATACAGCCGTTCATTTTCAACAAGTTTTCTGCGTGGGATCACCACATTTCATGTGCTCTATTTTAGATTTTCTTTTTTTTTGGACGGAGATTTATGGCACGTCCTTAAAGTTAGAACTATCTGCTTATATACATTGGACAAAACACTCCCATACAAGACGAATTTTTTAAGGGCCTGTCATCTAATGGAGCTACGTGCAAGGCTTATTATCCCTGGTCAATATATTTAATTCATTTTCCTCTCCAGTGAGCTGCAGTCTTAGACAGTCTTTAGAAATTCTTCTGTGGTTCCAGAAAACAGGATATAAGATTGAGCGGAAGGAAGCTATTCGACTTTCCAGACTTTGCAGTCCAATGCATATTAAAACTTTTAATGGAAGTCTTGAAAAGAGAAACCTAAAGACGCTCAATAAATTCTCCATCATTAAGATGTCATATAGTACAGTGAGTCTGAACAGTGTTCCAGATGATTGTGGAATATCGTGTAGCCCTGTGTTCAGCATAAGTGGGCATGTACATCAGGTAAACATTCTTGAAACATTTCTGTGTATTTTGCTCTAGAGATTCGCATCGGTTTAACGTACAGGCACACATACATTGACCTATATACAATTTCAAACCTGATTTCGCACCCAATTTCGAGAATTTTTGTTAGATTAGGTAATCAGGTCAGCTTAGGTTAGGTAATCAGCTCAGGTTATGTAAGGTGGTCAGGTTAGGTTAGGTAATTAGGTTAAGTTAGGTTAGGGTAAAAACTTAATTAAGCATGCTCATATGCAAAAAATAATATACATTCGGAATGCAAAAAGTGTCTCACTCTAAATTCATTTGGAAATGCATTTCCTTTGCATATGAGTGGCTACAGGAATGGGATTCATTCTGAATGATTCCGGAAAACAAACCTGTTTTTATCGATGCACCAGCACATAGTGGAGCATCGTTTGCTCCATTTGAAGAATTCATTTCCATGCTTGATTCTATACTCTATAAGTGCGAGTGCATAGAAAACAACTTGTTTGATTCTATAAACACATTCTAGAATCATTCCAGAATGATTCCCATATAAACATGGGGAAGAATGGCTATAGGAATGGTAATCATTTTGGAATGATTATAGAATGAATTCGTCGAGTCAAGTTGTTTTCTATGCACTCGCACATAAAGGAGCATGGGACTCAAGTATGGGAATGGATTTCTTTCCATATGTAAACATCACACGTATACCACTGAAAACCAACCCTGCATGTTTTCCCATTAGAATACTGGATCTAAATTACCATGACACGCATTCTACATTAAGAAAGATAGCATATAGTTCAACGTACCGTTTAAAGGATGACTCTTGGACAACATATGCCCTTTAAATCTGAAAACAAATGTACATCCTTGGATGCAGACGGATGAGCAACTCTCCATTTGCTAGTGAAAATCCCAAGGGTGTTGCAATAGAAGCGAACCGACACATGAAGATTCAACGGTCACAACCTCCATGTATCAAAATGATGTTATTTAAAATGAAAATGCTCTTTTTACCTTCGCGTCAACAAAAACGCCAAAATATATAATCTAGTTAAAGAATCAGAAAAGCCAAAAGGAGAGAAGTGGGAGATACCGAACGAGCCAACAAAAGTCCGACACAAAATTTAATATTTTATTTTTTAATTATCTGGAGAGTTAGTATCTCAATAAAAACACCACACTATAGCCATCAATTTTAAATTTGCGAAAGCAATTTTATGTTTCCTAGCTAGAGGATAAGTATGACTAAATCGATATAATAGCAGTGAACAAGTTAAAAGGGTTGAGAAATTTTCTGCATTTAATAGCAAAATAAAGCAAGAGGCTTGGTGAATAAAGGAATTAAAACATCACGTGAAGATAGTTAAACATTTTTAACAGGGACTAGTGACGACATAGCATGTCTATTAAGTGCGATGAGTTTTATCAAATATTTTAACATTCGTACTTAAAAATTAAAAGATGCAAGAGGGATATTTATACCAAATGAACAACATCAATAGTGGAGACTGACCTATTTGGTATTGAATATAAATTTACACATATATTTATGCACAACTAAATGCATCCATTAACCTATTGACTCCAATTATGGTCCATAGAAGTGGCAAGCAGTTATTTTGAAGACGCCTAAAATTCTTCAAGAGTCTGGCTCTCTATTTTCAATAACCTTTGGATGTCATTGAATTTATATCACAAATCACATAACAGTAAACAAGAAGACGCTTTAAAAAACTTTATTACTTACTTCGTATATGTGGTTGTAACGGCACTCGATGCAACTATATATACATTGAAGCACAACACCCATCGTTTTCCTTCCTGTTATTGAAATTACTGCTTCGGCATTCATTCACTACAAACACCCATTATAATTTAAAAAACAATGCTTTCAAAAGACGCCGACATACATGAAATAATGCTTCTATAAACGCAGAAATTTACCTATATTAACACTTTGTAGTGATAAAACGGATTGAAGGTAATTATTAAAGTAATGCAAAATGAAACCATGCAGAGGCAGGCTGAAGCCATATTCCAACAACATGTTTTATTTGATGGTACATATCGAGTATTTCGTGGCTAATGGCAATTCGATTTACATAGTGCCAAATGTTAACATGTTCATTAATATTGTAAATATGGAGAATATTAGGCTAAGAAACGTTAAAGAATTCGGAAATGTGAGTAGTTATACTAGAGTGTTCAATTAAGCTTGCAATATATGTAATTAGGGGCGAGGAAATCTGAAACTAAGAACCTTTTAAAAATTCCAAGTGAAGTTCAGTGCACTATACGTTGAAAAGAAAAACGCTGAAGGGAAATATACGCTTGGTTTCATCAAAAATCTGCTTTGAATAGCAAAATTTCATCTTAAAAGTAAGGAAACACACACGTGAAAGTGAGTTTCCATATATTTATGAGCGCATTGCTCGAGTTGCATTTTTCTCCTATACGTTTTTCTATGGAATTTTATTGCAGCATGAATTAGGCTTTAAGACTGTTCACATGTAGTGGAAAAGTTCAATGGCTACTTTACCCTGGGCAATTAAGAGCAATTTCGCCCATTATAAATTTTTTGATGAAAATCAAGTAATATAGGATAGAAGGAATCGTTAGATCCAAAGATTACCAGAAGCGAAAAGCTCTAAAACGTTTCCGAAATCCCTATATGAATTGAATGTGAATCTATAGTGAATAAGTAGGATACGAGAAAGAGAGAGGCACATTTATACTAGAAGATTATAATTTCTAAAAAACATGATTTAACTAATTGCTGAAATTTGAATCCCAATATTCTTGTTGTCTTCTATCATGGCTAAATTATAAATATATTTATATATTTAAACACGGTAGATATTATACGTTATATATCGAAAACGATAAAAAATAT
>JAQGCC010000947.1:0-28300 GCA_034698905.1 Xestoiulus laeticollis
GCCACGTCAAATGCCCTTAGCCTCTCGATATAACGAACATTCGAATGTCTGGTCCCGACCAAAATGCCTACAGTATACATATGCAATTCAATCCATGGCAATATATACATCTAAGTCCCATGTATAAGCTTCTCAGTAGAGATTCTGTATAATGAACGCCACGTCAAATGCCCTTAGCCTCTCGATATAACGAACATTCGAATGTCTGCAGTCCCGACCAAAACGCCTACAATAATACATATGCAATTCAATCCTTAGCAATATACATGTACGTATAAGTCTCATGTATAAGTTTTTTAGTATAACGAAGATACTGTATAACGAACGCCACGTCAAATCCCCTTAGCCTCTCTGTATAACCAACGTTCTGAATAACGAAGGGTTCTGTATAATGAACCCCTTAGCCTCTCGATATAACGAACATTCGAATGTCTGGTCCCGACCGAAATAACCTACATTAAATTCAATCCGTGGCAATATACATGCATGTAAGTCTTATGTATAAGTTTCTCAGTATAACGAAGGTTCTGTATAACGAACTCATGCCCCATCTCCTAAGCGTTCGTTATAGCGAGAGTCGAATGTATTTATTTTTTAGCATATGTCATTTTCTGATCAATCTAAATTGTATTCCGAACCTAGTTTTTTATGTACAACGAGACTAGAAGTCGGTAGGCATAAACTGGCTACAGAGTAGCATCACATCACGTGAGCTCACGTGATACCATGCACGCGTGAAAAAAGATTTAGAATGCATTATTTAAATTTTTTAGCATGTTCTGATGATGGTCGGCGTATGTACTTGGCACACACCGTTATCACGTCTTGCTCCTCACATCCCAAATCTGGCCCACACGTGCTGTCACGTTTTTCCTTTCTTGCGTGTCTACAAATTTCGTGACATCACGTCCATATCTTTCGCGTTCACAGCTATAGTTTGTTTATTGCGCGATATCACTGTTAAAAATGTGATCTCGTGACATCACATGAGCTCACGTGACGTGATGGTAGTCTGCATTGTTATTTTTTGAATTTTTTGTCATCAGGAAAGGTCAGGGAAATAGTATTAAAAGTTAAAATTTCAAAATATGAACCATGCAGCATAAATAAACACTATAGGATTATGAGATCTATACATACATGTATGTATATACAGACCCTGTTATAAACCTGCATGAAATTGAATTAATGAAGCAAAACTTGATCTCCACATGTATAACTTTTCACGCTTTTCAAGTAGTACTCTCCCCTCTCCCTTACTCAAAACTCAAAACTTGAGAATGCAGTGCCCCATTTGGAACCCCTATTTCACGAACTTCACTTTGGGGGTCTAGCTTAAGGGAAGTACCCTCTATTAAGGGCAATATTTCACGCTAGAATTTGTCACCAGAGCCAAACCGTGCAGCGCCACATTAAGCTCGCTAAAATTTAACTTTAATAGCGTGTACAAGATTTATTTTTAAGCATTTTCGAGGTAAGCCCACTTGAAAGGTGTCTTATAGGCTGAGTATATAGGAGTTAAACGATGGTTATCTGGTAAAGGCAAGAGCGCCATAGCTCTTGCTTCGTTAGGCTCCTAAATGCAGCGTAGCAAAAATTTCACACGCTGAAATGGAAAGCTATGTCGTTAGACTCCACAGGCTATTTCATCCAATAACAAACGAAAATCAAGAAGCCATGGTCCTCTGACATTCCATCTTTTAAGATGAATTCAAAGGTCCTCCTCTAACTTTAAGAGTATGACCCCTAACCCCTAGTATGCCTTCTTGATATCCACTGGAAGAAAAAAAGTTAATAGCTCTCCATTATATCATACAACTTATATTTCAGGAGAATTCTCCCAAAATTTCATTACTTTCTGATATACCATGAATACAGCTGGCTACAGACTACTATCACGTCACATGAGCTCACATGAGGGCACGCCACGTTAAAAAAAAATAAGAATGCATTTTCTTTTAAATTGTATAGCATGTGTGGCTCAAAATGTTATCACGACATGCTCCTCACATCACAAATCTGACCACACGTTTTTCTTTTCTAACTCGAGTATATACTTTGTGACATCATGTCCTCACGTCTTCACGTCCATAATTCGCGGTTAAGTATATGAGCTATATTTAAAAAAAATATTCTGTTATGCATTACCATCGTGCAGTCACGTGTTTCGACAACATGTTGCTTATTGGGCGATATCACGGTTAAAAATGCGAGCTCGCGCCATCACGTGAGCTAGTGACGTGATGGTAGTCTATAGCCAGCATTAGGGTCCACGTCTTTGAAGTGGGCGACTAAAATAGGATTTTTGGCTGGACCTCCCTGGAATAGTTCCTTCAATCTACAGAATGGACAGTCTTCCATTCAGGCCATCCCCCGATCTAGGGTCCTGGTCAGGTTCCCCCACCCCTTGTGAGGGACCATGTTCCCAAATTTCCCAGACATTTAAGGTCAAGCAAAACATCCTTGAAAGTCCAATCAAAGAAAACAAGAGCATCTCAGACTTCCAGAGCTAGGCACGTCAAATTGCATGAAAAGCTTCCAAGATATCAGAAAAGAAATTTCATTTTGGTCAACATGACCAAGGCCAAAAAAAAAACAAAAAAAAAGCAATGTCCCGAGAGTTGGAAACAAAGTTGATGAAGAAATGGCGAGGTCATCCGTGGCTTGAAAATATCTATGTTGTGCATGCAGCATCGTCTAAGTGCCGTCCATTTAGTTGTCCCCAATGGTCTTATTGTAGCAAGGAACACTTACTAAAATTGTGCACTTTATTCTTCAACGCTGCACAAACCAATGCAGCGTAATGTACGCCATGGAGAAAGTAGCTGGCCTCTTCTATTAGGTATTTGCCAGATTATAAATGATGGTCTAGAGTTGACCGGAGCAACGGCTGCACATGGAGCCATGTCCTCGACATCCCTGGTAGGAGGCCAAGGGGAAGCTATGCTGTGCCACTGCCAAGACAGACAATGAAACCATTGGGATTTCCATGAGAAGGATGACGGATGGCCACACTGCGGTGCAAGCTCACGAAAAATCCAATAGAGCATTAAGATCCAGCTCTTTTTTTTTTTTTTTTTTTGCTCCAATGGACCAATGTGTCTGCGAGGAGACCGTTATTACGGTCGTTTTGGAAATAGCCAAACGCGCACTAGGAAGCGCCATCATCATCATCATTCTTGGACATCAACAACAGCAACAACGAGACAAGCTAATGCTTTTCATTCTTAAAATTTCAACATGAGCGACAAATTGCCACAGTGCCAGAACGGAGATGTTTGAAAAAAAAAAGGCTTTGAACTCTGGCCATGTCATGCACATTGGCTCACAATCAATATTCAATATCCAAAGGGCCAATGGAGACGTACTTCCGCTCTTTGGGTTCCTCAATCCTAACTCCACCAAGAAAAAAAATGATACTTTCCTTTAAGGACATCATTTTGGTAAATGAGTCTGCGAACCGCCAACAAATTTTCTTTTGTGTGGATGTCTATAAAGCAGACAAACAAAATGCTAACAGAATTTATCGTATTGAAGGCGAATACTAATTGTGATTCCGTGGTCATTATCTAGACCAACCAGTTGGTTTAAACCCTGGCTATAATAACTAATATAGTGTCACTGTGAGCAGAAGTAGTATAATGAAGAAATTCAAGAATGGCTCCGAAACAGGATGTTTACTCTCGTCATAAACCATTGCGCAAACATGTTAAGGTATAGGAGTGATACAGAGGTGACTTCTTATATACTACTAGCAGATATACAATATCGGCTATACAGTGTTGCAATGGAGAAGGTTCATGTTACGTGCAGCGCCCCTTTGTGCGAAAAAGTTGCAATTTTTCTAGGGGATAGAATCTCGATTTAACACAGAGCCACATCAGAATTAAACATTATTTAGCGATCTAATTAAAATACCAAAATCAAACTTTGGAAAGTTTAAGATAATAGTATGAAATAATTTTCTGCTTTTTTTTCAAAATTTAATGCGCTGTATTGTAATGCAGACCTTGTCCATTGATGTACTATTGTATTCTGGAAACATGGAACCCCCTTAACGTTCGTATGGTGATCAGCAAAATCTTTTAGAAAACAGATATGAAATGACGTCATTGTGCTAGATGGGGTACAAAATGGCGTTCAACTCTTTAAAATGTAACGCGGCAATATCAGTTATAACAAATACACTCGACAGTGGTGTAAAATAAATGGCAACAACATGTTTGTGATACCATTTATCAACAGATAGGAGGGATGTCCTAAAATCTGTTTCTAGACAAGAATTAGATGCTTTCTATAAGAAAGAGTGACATTCCCTTGATGCAGACAAACAGATATATTAATTTCTGACAGACATTACACTGATAATACATGATTTTCTTTGGCACTGCATTGTTATGTTTGTATGTACGACAAAACATATCCGACATCCTATAAAAAAAACTATTTTTTGTATCTTAGAACCAACTAGTCAATGTAACAAAAAACGATAGTCTTAATATTAAACTTTATGAAATGAAATTAAACTATTGTTTTCACATTATCAAATAAAAAATACTAAAACCCAAGCAATAGTGAACTGAAGCATAAGAAATTAGCTTTCAGATCTTGTCGGAGTATTTAAAAATAAAAATCATCCATCCACAGTGCACCTCATGATGTTATTTGGGTAAAAAAATGTAAAGTGCATTTACATTACATGGATTTTTGAGAAAAAAAATGACCAGCATGCTATATAGAAACGGGAGGGAGTGGAAAAACAAGATGTTACAGTAAGATAATAACGCCATGGGTACTTGTAGAGGGGAATGTATATCTAATCCATTACAGTTTTGATAAAAGCAATTCTTCAGCGAAATTCTCGGGAGGAAATCACTACTTTAAATCAAGCATTATGCTAATGTTCATATCTGCGAACAAAGAAACTTTGTCATTAGCAGCTTTTAAAAAATTTCGTTTAATCGTTACTTAAGAAGGATCCTGAATCAGAAAAAGCCTTCAGAGAGTTTTAAAACTCACAACAGAATTAGCGTATACTGTATATCACTGATATATATATACATTATATATAATGGTGATGCCAAAAAAAAAAAAGCCAGCGCTGAAAAATTAGCCTCCGTTCATATGAGTGTTAGCTAAATATGAGTTTATGTTAATGAAATGTCACGGACATTAAGTATATTCATGCAGAGTGGAAATTTTCATCTAAAAAGTGAGGAAAACAAGATCCTTTACATGTACACCCTAAAAAATGCGAAAAACCGACTAAATTGCGACAAAGATATGCATTTCAGGAATGCACTCGTTTCAAAGACTAATATTTTTCCCCATTCGAATAACACGCATATTAAATTTTGTGTCGTGCATTTTAATGCGAAGCTAAAAATTCTTGAACACGAAACCATCATTAACCTTAGCAGAACCTTAAAAATCTATTTTCTCCATTTCGCCCATTAGTTGTGGGTGAAATGGCACAGACGCACTATAAAATGCAACCGACTTAATGGCAAGAAATTCACGTATATGTATACAAGCAAACGAGCACAAAAGATAAATACCAGTGTTTGGCAAAGTGGACTTTTGCTAGATTTACAAAACGGGGAAATTGAAATGCATTTCCGAACAAAAGGCGAGCCATTTAACGCTCCGATAATTCGGCCAAATTTCAAACGACGCAAATTTCAATATTGCAAAATGATAAACTAACATGTTGTTAGAAAAAGCCAGAAAAAGCAAAGGTGATTAATGTAGGTGCCATTATTTATATTATCATTTTAAAAAAGTTTCAAATTTGAGGATGTGACCTTTAGAATTTTAATAAATTTTATTATAATAAAAATATATTTTATACTATAGCGTATTGTTTACAGGGTGTACCGAAAGTCATTAGACAAATTTACAGTCAAATTCTGTCATACATGTATATTTTTGCATTGGACCGAGGTAATGCAGGGAAGTTAAATGAAGAAATCAAGAGACAGCCATGTAAATAAGTTTTCCCATATATGTAAATAATCCCCAATTTGCAATACAAAGAGGGTTTGTAACTGGTGGTATGCAGAGTATAAACGCCCAAAGAACATCGCTGCCCCTTGACATCTTCATGGCATGGGTGTATTACCGAAAAATACACTACATGTATCTCAAGGAGACATTTGCGCCCACGGGTTCCATGAGCATTTATACTCCACATATACCACCAGCTACAAACCCAGTAAATTTGTCTGTTGACTTTCGGTACACCCTGTATATATCTGAACGTTCTTTCAACATCATACCTTCCAACTGCAATTATATGAATAAACTTAAAATTATTTTATAAGTGTTAAGAAGATATGCTTATAGATGTATCCATTAATCACTAATTAGCTAATCGATAAAATACATTTAAAACATAGGTATAAAAAAATATATATAAAAATGAGAAACACAAGTTTCAATCTTGTCATTATAAAAATATCAATTTGAAAAGTGTGTCGATGAAGTATAAAGTGAAATCTGTTAAACCTCAGTTGTACTTGTCTAATATATTTGGAGTGCAAAATCCAAGCATTTGATCAATGGCATGACATCACACGAAAACAGGGTGAAAAATATACGATAAAATCGTGAAAGAAAAATATGGATTGCTGACAATATACATGAAAGGCATCTATTTATATCGTGATAAATGCCTTCAAAACTATCCTAAATAAATGACTTTGTTTCAGTACAAGACGTCCTGAGATTCAGACTTGAGATAAAATGCCAACATCACGACGAAGGCATTAAAATTAAGAAACATTGGCATTAAAAATGTAAATGTTTCTTCCAACAAGTGCCATGGTCATTATTCTTCTGTCACTGTTTTTGAATTTCTTCATATCAACTGCTGAAGGTCTACAACCTAAACATTTGTGTTTACATTTCAAACGGATTTCAAGTGTCGACAACAGATCGGAATAAATATACAAAAAGTTGCAGAAATTCCCTGCAATGTGTCAATTCTTGAATCATAAATATATAGCTATAGTGTGTAACAAAATCAAATGTGCATACACTATACTTATAAACTTGCTCCACGCAGTCTCCAAAACCCTCATTAATAAATTAATCTTATCGATGTTTGAAAATTCCCTCATCATATTTTTCCATAGCCATGGCAGCATTTTCAGGGCCCATATCTCCAGAGACTCTGTAAACCTAAATCTTCCCCATGGAGCCTGTGATTTATTGCTTTCTTGAGATCATTATTTCGAAGAATACTTTTTCACCATTATCAAAATGGAGATTCTCTCGAGTTTTATAAATCCTGCACATGCAGATAGATATAATACAATGAAAGTAATTTTATCGTAATTAAACTACTTGAAACGTTAGCACCACAGACCTCTATTCCATCTTGGGATTTTTATCAGATTTTTGGATATGTGAAATCGTCACACAGGGAATTTCAACGTTAACATTTTCAAAAAGACCTAATGTAAATCTTGAAAGCACTAAGTGTTGATGGATTTGAAAGTGAAATTTCACTTTTCCAAATACAAATAGAACCTCGATTTTATGAACCCTTCATTTTATGAATACATCAGCACGTGGCTTAATTCTGGCTACCACAAGGCGCAGGCCTCAAATTTGGGAAAATTAATTCATGTAATACATGGAATTAAATATATATATATATATATAAATAAATACATTAAATACATGTACATGTAATACATGGAATGACTTCAATAAAATTAGCTTAGCTTTCTATTTTATTGAATTTTAACCTCGATTATCTATACTTTTCGATTTTATGAACCACCTCTGGTCCCAATTAGTTCATAATATCGAGGTTCTACTGTAGCTGTTTAAAAATGTTCAATAAAAAGATGGTGACTTGAAATATGGAGAATGAATCCGGAATTCCTGGTTTTTAATTTCACCATGGAGATTTGATCATTTCGATTTTATGATCGTATTTTGGACCTGACCTTATTGACCTCTCCAAAGTAAAGCATCAGAATGTTGTTATATCCATGTGCATGTACTATACATGTACATGGAGGATGATGAAATTGGCTAAATGGATGTGATTGCTGGTTCGTCAATGAGTGATTGACACATAGATATACAAAATCCATAGGGGGTGGGGTGGGAAGGGTAGTTAGGGGTGTTCCTGCTGGCCATATATAACTTGGTTTAAGAAAAACAAGATGGGGGCACTGAAGATTCGCATGCACCAACGTAAACAATTTAGTAAACACGCTAAGTTCAACTGTCTTCTGTATATTTACTTCATTTCATCAACTTCTAGCAATTTGCAATTTGCCAAATGTCATTTTTACCCAGCGACCAAAAAATAAAAAAAAATAAAAAAACAAGCTCTAGGATATAAATATTTCCAAGTTAAACTCGTATCGAAGTCCCAGCTGTTTAAATCTGCGGTTTTAGCACCGATTGCAAAGCCTGAAATAGCACCGAGGGTGTTAAAATTTCGACGGCCATCTGAAAAAAAATCACAAAAAATTCACAAAAAATGTACAAAAAATGTACAAAAATGCACCAAAATTTCCAGTGATTTTGCAAGGTTCACTTTTAGAAGTTGTATCATGACGCACCCTAAAGCCAAGTTCATCTGAAATTGGCATTGTCATTGAATAACATGTACATGTAGGTAAAAAAAAAAGTAGGCCACCGAGTGTATAAGTTGTAGCTCGTTTTTGATGAGAATTTCGATAAAGTACAATCGGGCTTCTGTTTGAAATCAGAAGGGACCCCCCGCAAAGCGCGGTATCCTAACAACAGATTGCATCAACAATACGTACACACAAACGTATATATATAAGCCATCTACTTGCGTTTTGATATAGTGGAAAGTCTAAATAGTGACGTCATATATCACATTCAGCAAAAACATGAAATATCATCGTGAACTGCTGCACGAGGACATCTGGTGATAGTACAGTGAAACCTGTCTACATTGAACACCCATATGGGACCAGGCAAAAGTTTTCACATTAGACAGGTGTTCATTGTATGGAGGTTTGCTATGAAAAAGCAATAGAACAATGAACTATGTTTATTGTACATGTATTACAATTGTATACAAGTACAATAAACATAGATCATTGGATATGATTTGCTATTAGCTACCAGTACCCAAAATAACTACAGACTAAATAAGGGAATTTCCCCTGATAGTTGTAGAGCGCCCTCTTGCCCCTAGAGTCTAGACTCTAGGGGCAATTGGGTACTCAATGGTCAAGTGTATTATGTAGAGAGGTTTAGGCCCATCCTGGGGACTAAAAAAGTGTTCAATGTATACAAAGTATACGGGTGTTCATTGTTTCGAGGTCTGTCCTAATATTATTTCTATGGAAGCTGTCCGGGACAAGCCAAAAAAGTGTTCAAGTTAGGGAGGTGTTCATTTTATAAAGGTGTTCAATCTGACAGGTTTCACTGTAGTTAGTCAATACATGTACATGTAGTTAGGATGTATTTTTACATAAAAAATGAAAATATACAGTATATGGTGTAATAAGGTTTCACGTAATATCCCAAAAGGACCCCCTCCTTGCACGAGTAGATGTGATATTTACAATTATTTCCATATACCATAGCACAATTGCAACTTCGACCCCACTCGTTTACACTTTAATTGTTTCCCCTTATCCCCTAAGTATTTGTATCATTGTTTGCTCACTCACATTCTTATCACAAGATTACAAAACAGTTTTAATCGACGATTAAATTAAACGGTCTTAATCTGCACATTACACTTGTCCTGATTCATGTTGAAAAAAGTGCAAATCCTTCCTTAGCTTCTGTTAATAGTCGTAGAAGTGCGGATAGCCAATAAAACCGGCAATTTTTTTTTTTTTTTTTTTTTTTTTGGTTGTTTATGTCCTACACATAACTAACTGTCCCTCTTGTCAAAACATGACAGTTTCAGATAGGAATTTCACTAGTACAAAGCCGGGGCTCAAGGAGCTGTCAAGTATGGCCGCCAGGGGCTTGTGATCTGGTCAATTCCTTATCAAGGAGGCATGCACTTTTGATTGAGTCGGACATATTTATTAACTCCTAAGAATTATGATACTTTCTCCATTTCATTAGGCAGTTGCAACCTCGTTACTTCGCCAATGATAACTACTTTTTTTTTATGCTGGGCCCCATCTTATTGCTTTTTCATTTAATTTATATTCTAGGGCTATAAAAACAACCTCCTTTATAAAACAACCTCATGTATAAAGGAAACACAAACTGGTACATAAAAACTCATCGATGTACACGGCTGTAAACGCTTTAGGGCATCCTGGATTTTTCATTAAAAATCGAGGTACCAAAACTGCTAAGTACCGAGGCAAGGATGGGCCCTGGGGCCACGCTATATAAAAGCAAACCCATGAATACAAAAGACCCACCGATAGAATGCAGACAGGTAAGTCATTAAGAGGTTGGGGGAGACAGGGGGAGCTAGTGGTCCAGGAGGGGTGACCAGTCCGGACTAAAATGCACGTGCATAAATCAAAAAACCTATACGTTGGCAATCTGGCTACAATTGTTATGGGTGCCGTTAGCAGGGTACCCTATGACCTTCCATACATCAGGGTATTCCCCCCCCCCCCCAAACACATGGAAGACCCTAGAATAGTCAGGGCATTTATTTTGAAAAAGTCAGGGAAATTTAACACGAATGGTGTTGTTTTCACCTATCTACAGGGTGGGTCAATAAAAATTAAGCTATGCAACTTTATAAAATCATGGTATTATTATGATAAAATTGGTAAAATTATTTTTTTAATGAAATTAAATGGAATTAAATGAAAATGTGTACATGTGTTGTTAGCTTTAATTGGATGGCCCTAACTGATCGACGCTCCTATTTAATGACGTAATCATTCGAATTTGACTTACACAATATGAAATTAATCAAACAACAATTGACATGGCGCATGCGCCTTAGAGCTTATGTTTCGTGCATTGAAAGGTGCTAACTTTGAACACCAATTGAAATAGGGAATCTTTACGTATCCAATTCAAGTACAAATGTACAAATTTTCATTAAATTCAATTAACAAATAACCATTACATGATTTTTTATAAAGTAGGTTTACTTTTTATTGGCTCAACCTGTAGTTTAACAAGGAATGAAAATATCTTCTCAGACCATTTGTATATCTTTGGTAGCCTAAGAGATATCGAATTTCGATAAATTCAAAATAAAACAATTTATACCTAAAACTAGAGCATATAGTTACTGTTTTCCTAATATATGTAACAAAGAGTAGCATTTTTTCAATATAATTGAAAATTCATTGAAATTTATCTGGATTTAGAAGCGTGAAAAAGTTTGTAATAAGGTAAAAAGTGAAAAAGCGATAAATCTGGTAATTATTTCGTATATTTTTACAACATGTATAAGATATCGTCATCCTATACAGATGTTGTTTTACCACAGGGATAGCACAGTGAACATTGTACTGGTCCAATTAAGGGCAGGTTGTATAGGTTGGACTATAGTGCAACGTAACTATTCCGAGCAATAAATAACTATTGTCTAATCTTGACAGCAGATAGCTGTTCAACTTACAAAAAAAAAAAATGTCGGAAAATCCCGGCGTGCTGTGATTGGACACGCAATTAGTTCCATCTGACAACAGCAAATTAACAAAAAGGTTTCAAAAAAGCCAAAACCGTGGCCATCTTGGAATTCTTACATTTTTCAAACACCTTTCGAGGTAGGGACATGAAAGGGGACATAATACATTATCTTTAAAATAGTCTATTAACTCACCAAACCTTTGGAAAAGAAAAAGGAGTCAAAACTTACCTATAAAAGAAAAAAAAAAAACATTAGTGATCACATGGTTATTAATAATTTGTAATAAATACACGGTAAATTTATCAATTGCACATAAGGTATATTTAATGAATACTTTCGTGATACCATCATGTTCAGAACAATTCAGAATTGCAATATCCAGGTCTCACATTAAAAAAGTTGGGTTACTTATACTTAACTCAGTTTTGGGTTAAATTTCTATGTGTAACCTAAGAATAAGTAAATTTCTATATATAACCAAATAAGTTGGGTTATTTAAGATGTGTGTATATATATGAAAGTTTAATATTATTATAAGTTGTCTATTTGATCCCATACAAATTAACCCCTCAACTATCCTTCATTTAGGGAAGGGTGGGGGGGTGCGCAATTTCGAAATATACTACAATTTGTACCAGTTTTTTCCAGTTTATTATTAATAAGGTACATGATTTTACAAGATATGATTACTCGGGGAAAATATATAAAACTTGTAGACATATTTCTAATTTTTGAATTTACCCCCACTTTAATTTGGGTATCAAAATCACCATAAAATAACCCAATCGTTAATTAATCTTTACACAAAATTGGGTATAAAGTTACCCAATTACGAGTTGATTATAAAATTGGCGCAGACCTCACATTTATCCAATTATGGGTATATTCTAACCAAAACCTGTGTTGGTAACATGCTACCCAACGTTGAGTAACTGTAATCCAACATTGGATTACACTTAAATTCAATCCAAGTTGACCCAATGTTGTATGTCCAAAAATCACTCAGCATTGGGTTAAATTTTAACCCATCATTTTTTGTGTGTTGTTTCGTGGCACCATCATGTTCAGAATTGGATATAAGTTCCAGGTTAGGTAATTATTTTGGAAACAAAAAATTGGGGTAATGTCATCGATACGCTTCAAGATACAATTAACTTAACTTCACCTGCTTTGTGATTCATCTATACTGAGAGGCTTAGGCATTAATTTTAAATTCTTGTCGGACATGTGTAAAACGTTAAGTGAAGCATGGTCACGGATCTCACCTGTCCTCTTTAAAAAAAAATAGATAATTGAAACCTGTTAACGTCTGATCAGATTTCAATAGTGGGTCCATGTTGACTGGCATTTCAGGATAAAATTTGTTATAATTGAAATTACCCTGCTATATTTCGTGGTATTTTATGATAGACCCTTTGAAAGGGATTGCTAACTAGAGTGAGACTCAGGGGTGTAAGTTTCTAAATATAAGTCTGGTGACCCAGGATTCCCCAATGGATGTGGGGTGAGATGCATAGACTCAGACTCACATATTTCTGTAATTTTTTAGGGATCCTGGCCACAAAACTCTTATCGGTAACCCCATCTTTAAAAAAAATCTTACCAAAAAAAAACCGTACATCTGACCTGCACGTGGTTAGGGGAAGAGGGTGGGGGTGGGGGTAGTACCCAAGGCGAACACGTGGATGGACAACCCAACATAAATCCTGAAACTGTCACCATTTCAAAACGAATTTTCCATCAGTGGAGTGAAAAAAAAAATCCCATTTTAAATATGCAGACATCTATAACTCGAGTGCATAACCAGGGGGATCCCCTCGACCCTACTTCTTAATCTTTTCCCATTTTTTAGCACGCTTTTTTTTGTTGAGGTCAGTTGAATACGTGCTTGGGGCTTTGTTTTTGTATATGTATCCACCACGATTGCATTTTTCCCTTCAAGGAACTATCCAGATATACACTGTACAACATGTAAAGGCAACATTTTTCAGCTAGTACATGTTCAACAAAACAATCTCCATTTTTGCCTTTTTTCAAAAAAAAAAATAAAAAGTTGATAATTATAAGTTGAACACTTTTTGTGATGTTCAGATAAACCCTTACAGTCCGATTTACGAGACATACTGTAGTTGTTATCCAATATGAAACCACTGTTATCCACTGTCGTATTAACATGAAAATCCAGTGTCCATGAAAATCACCATGAAAATATTGCCTAAACCATATTCGAGTATACATGCAATCAACTACTTGGTAAAAGTTGGCTCTTGATATAACGAACGTTAAGGAGCTGGGAAATTCGTTCGTTATACATTAGAGACTTTTAGAGACATTTATGGAGAGTGAAATGACAGTTTTTTGCCACAGCATCACTACTTCTAGCTGTCTTCTGCTATGTTCAATACAAACGTCTGGGTGCATAAAGCTGGCTACAGACTACTATCACGTCACATGAGCTCACGTGATGGCCCAAGCTCAGTTTTAACCGTGATATCACGCAATAAACAAGCTACTAGAGGGATTGAGCACGCCTCCTTTAATGCTCCCTTAATGCTAACCACATTGACAGCACTGTATGTTATTCCAATGCGTTCTCGTTAAGGTAAACCAGTTGACGGGGCATTAAGGGAGGCGTGCTCAATCCCTCTACTGTCATTCACGTGTTCAGCCCGATGGATTCTTACAACAGACAAATAGATTATATACTTGAACGCGAAATATATGGACGTGATGTCACAAAATATGTATAGACGACTCAGAAAATAAAACGTGAGGGCAGATTTGTCACGTGATGAGCGTGACAAGCTATTAGTTTAAGCCCCGTACACATGCTTACACTATTCTAAATAACACATTCTTATTTTTGTTCACAGGGCGTGATATCACATGAGCTCACATGACGTTAGTCTATAGCCGGCTTATAATTAATTGTCTTTCATGCATTGCTGATAAATAAACTAGTATGAAGTTATCCACTAAAATAGCCTTGAATTTTTTTAAACCACAGCAACTAAGCTGCACTTGCAGGGTCCTCTCAACTGTAACACATTACAGGAATGTGTTAAAGCAGTTTTAACCATGTCTATCTGGTGTGAAATCGCCTGCTAGCTCTTTTAATCCATTTGGTGTTATCAATAGAGACTTTAGTTGTTGTTAAATTTTACTCCTCCATTTGAGTACAAGTCCACTGGTTTCCTAATTGCATCAGAAAGATCCTCCAAACGGATAGAGGTTGCTATCACACATCCCCATCTCTCGTAAAACCCTGCTAGAGTGGTTCACCAATATGGCGGACTCAATGAAGCGTGTTGTATACTTGCAACAACAACAGTACTTCACTCGCATTACATGGACTACGAATCAACAGAGCAGTTGATTGGACCAATGATTAACGTCATTGTATGCCATGTTAGCAACTGCTAGGGCCTAATCCCTGCAGCCACGGTCTCACATGGCGAATCAACAAATTATTGAATCCTCGATATCAATCGTATTTCCTCTGCAAAAACACACTGGGGTGGTAAACCACCATGTTCTCAATTGCATCACACAAATCTAGACACAGAAACACGAGGGCTATAGCTCATTGACCAGCTTTCACAGAAAAAGGGGAAAAAATCCAAATATAAAAATACAGTTTACAAAATATTAGTGACATTAATTAACTATTCGTGAAGATTTAGTCTGTGATGGTCATGCATATACGCAAAAAAAACGGGCTATAGCAGTCTAACTAATTGCAAGATCTACAAATTAGATTGTGAAAATAATAAAAAAATAAATAATTAGAAATTGGCAATTAGAGGAAAGTACGATTCTAGGAAACGATTTCGTGAAATAGGCGTTATACATAAAAATAACTAGCAATATACAAGGAGGCTTATAAATGGGCTGACATTATAAGGTAATAAACAAACGGTGTTGAAAGGGCAACATAACACGCAAAACATACACAAAAAGTTTCTAAAAATCGTTAGGGGATTTTTAATATCTAAGCAATTTAGCACGAAAAATCCAACAAATTTTTTGAACCATATTCGCCAAAACCAAGAAATAATTGCTATTAATTTCAAATAAATTTAAATGTATATGTACATGTACATGCACGTATACCTTATGCTGTATACAAATGTCCCTTGTCAAAATGAAAGTATGCTGAATCATAGACTAAGTCTACTACAAATATGTTGTTTATACCACAAACTAAGCTTACACTAAGTAAACTTCAAACATACTTTTTCTATACTTGACGTAAAGTATATTTAATATAATTTTACAAAACTTGTCGTAAAGTAAACTACGAGAAGTATACTCTATATAGTGTATACGTCATTTTTAGTATACAATTTAGTATACATAGTGTAAACATAAGTATACTTAGTGCACTTATAAGTATTTGTGTACTCATAAGTATACCTAGTATTCAAAAAAGTGCACTTTTTTGGAACAACTTTGTACTTAAACTCTATAAGTACACTTTACAGTAAAGTATATACAATAAGTGTATACATGTACTTGATTTTCAGTTGTCGATAAAGTATACAATTTAATATGCTTAGTATTCTGAAAAGATATACTACACTGTTTATTTTGACTAAGCTTTTCACAATGTTTTTACAAATCTTCATAATTTTTTTATATTTTTAATGAAAACTTGCTTAAATCCAAAATAAAGATACAGAAAATTGGATTAGAATTCCACTGTTATAATTTCCAAAGGAATAAAATTTGCATTATTTGTTATATAATTGCTACAATTGTATGTAATGACTAAAAATGTGCGTGCGGTTGGCCCTCTGAAAAGGCTCCACGTGGCAAAATTGGCTCGCGGGCCTTGTGTATTTTAAATGAGTTGTTATTGTACTTAAAAATGGTAGGGTTTTAACCAGATACGGTGGTGGTCTAGGATGCAAAATAAATAATACTCATGGATGAAGTGAAATTGAATAGCAAAACCTCACGAGTCAGCAGCCATTTGCGGCCAGCCAAAACCCGCCAACTTTTGCACATGCTTTTGCAAATGATAGACTAAACAATTTGTATACCAATATACTGAGAAAGTGAGAACCTATTTTTAAACGCATTGGCATATGTTTCCCCAAAAGTCCATACAAAATTGCTTTTACAAGCACCCCATACGGCCATACCCCATTTCAAAAAAGGGAAACCTTGCAAAAGAGTATACAGGGGGCATTAGTTTTGAAAATGTCTCGCTATTTTAACCCAATTAAATGTTATAAGGTCACGTGAGAATGCGATTAGCCCACCTTGGTATAATTTACAGGTATACAAAATCTAAGCGAAATGTGGGTCCAATTCTAGTTGCGTCATCTAATATGTGTTGTTTGTGCGTGAATGTATACCAAACTTTCCCCAATATATCCGAATGGGTTTCAATCTTCTTGGCACCACCTCCAGGGGGAAAAGCCTCATCAATCATAGACGCCGTTACCAGTTTCCATGGTAACCCCATTGGCACGCTACCCTAACGCCAACTTTTGTCCCTGTTGATTTGAATTTGCCAGAGTGCTTGGAAAAATGGCAGCTTTTTCGTGTACCAGCACAAAACTACGGTTTAATGTCCTCTACATGTTCACGTGGATATCAAATTTGGTAAATAAGGTCTCGATTTTTACGTTAAAATTTCGGTGTCACCCCACACGCATTAGGTTTGCACGTGCAGGGGTCATATAGGTCAATAAAAAGTATAAGCTAACTTTATAAAAAATCATAAAATGGTTATTTGTTAATGGAATTTAATGAAAATTTATACAAATACATGGTGTTCACCTTTCCAGAGAAAGGTGCTAACTTTGAACACAAATTGATATATATATATATATATAGAATCTTTTTGTATCCTATTCAAGTACAAATGTACAAATTTTCATTAAATTCCATTAACAAATAAATAATCATTTTATGATTTTTATAAAGTTGGCTAAATTTTTATTATTGGCCCACCCTGTAAAACTGCTGCTATAGTGTTCTTAAACTCAACACTTTCAGGTCAACGCCATCAACAACAACAAATTTTTCTTCTACATGAACATGTACACATACAAATGAAGACTTTTAAAATAATGCATAGATATAAGCGCCCCCTTGTGGTGTATGAGTCTTTCGCATGGGATTTTCAAAACGGCCTCTGACCAATCCCTGTTGTTTCATGCCATGCTAAAGGCTCGTACGCCAACAGGGGACGCTGTTTATCAGGCTAAAGACATGTATTTTGACAACTTTAAACCTTCAATCACGTCACATGAGCTCACGTGATGGTCCTCACATCACGTAAAAAATGCATTTTGGCACGTGGCACGAGCATGCGTGCCATCACGCCTCACGTGAGCTCATGTGGCGTGCACTGATTGAAACTATAGAGGGCAAAGTTAAAATTTTTATATATCCGAATCATTTATAAAACAGATGGTGAAAAAAGCAATTTTTTGATTAAAATTTGCATTTAAAAAAAAAATATTAGTGAATAGGGCGCGAGACAATTAAATACAGTTTAATATATAATTTATGAATAAAAATATACGGACATTGGCTTTAGCCTGTTGCCTGGGGAGATGTCTGGCAGGTTGCCTCACTTTATTTCAATATTAATGTTAATATAACGTTAGACGAAAGCTGTTATAGCCTAGATTATTTTACGAAAAAAATTAATAACGAAAAACACGTTTATTTAAAAGCATATTATACAGGGTGTCTTAACGTGATGCCAAGTCTGAAAGGGGTGTCCATGGCAGTATACTGCGTCACCTAGTATTTTATGCTGATGTCATGCTGTTCAAAAACAAAGTGTATAAAACCTGTCCTAAGCAGCCACTCTGTCTACCTGTCCATTAGAAATGGTGATCGATAAATTATTGTAATCGCATTCTTGGCACTCTGCAATTCCTTTTTTACCTACATGTACATGTATACGTGAGCTAGTTTTTATAAAATCATTGTCATTTCACAAATGCGTTTTCTGACAATTGTTCCGACATCTTTTGTGTTTGTGTCATTTGTCCAGGTTTTTTTTTTATATCCCATTCTAGTTGTCCCTAATTAAAAATCCAATACGTGTTTAACTGTATGCATGCCACTTGTTGAAACGGAATGGTGGGGTGGTGTGATGGCAGGGGGTGGTGTGATGGTGGTTGGGTCCACCCTATTCATAAATTAATTTTCCGTTGACATTTGACAAATTTGGCATTAAAAATTTAAAAAGAGAAGCAACAAAAAATGTTATCTCGCCTGGCATTGCAACTGATCCAAACAAACGACAGAAATGCTGTTGTGGTTCTCACGTATACAAGTGTATATAACGAACGCTCTATATAACGAATGAATGTCCCATTTCCTTGGCGTTCGTTATATCGAGATCCTAAACTGTATACACACCTCTCATTCCCTGTATCATGCACAAACGTATTGAGTATAAAAGCATCCCCTTGGACACATCCGCCATGCATCTCTGATGGCCTCCAAAAATAATAACCAGCTCAGGCTTCGTTTCCTGTTTTACTTTATAAAATGGGCTTCAAACCGACCATCTACCAAATCCCTGGTGGTCACAGTCAAACTGCATGGAGAGACTAACCAATGGACAAGCAGGCTAACAGTCCAGTTCAATCACTTTGCCAAAAAAGCATCTCAAAATTTAAACACACTAAAAAGTTGGGGTTAAGCGGTAACCCATTTTGTTGGGGACTACTGATACTTAACTCAGTTTTGGGTTAAATTTCTGTGTGTATAATTCAAGAATAAGTAAATTGCTTTATATGTAACCAACTCATTTGGGTTATTTGAGCTTTATATTTATATATTATTATAAGTTGTCTATTTGATCCCATACAAATTAAGCCCCAACCATCCTTCATATAAAGGGTACTGGGGGACAATTTCGAAAATTCAAATATTAGGCCTACAATTTTTACATATTTTGTTCATGGAATGTGTTTTTCTCCAGTTTACCATAAATAAGGCATATAGTTTTACTTGATATGATAACTTGGAGAAAATATATAAAACTTGTAGACCTATTTTGAATTTTTGAATTTACCCCCACTTCAAATCGGGTATTCAATTTGGGTATGAAAATCACCATAAAATAACTCAATAGTTAATTAATCTTTAAGGTTGGGTATAAAGTTACCTAATCATGAGTTGATTATAAAGTGCACAAACCTTACATTTACCCAATGCTGTGCATATTTTAACCAAAACCTGTTTTGGTATAACTGCGACCTAACATTGAGTAACTGTAATCCAACATTTGGTTACACTTAAATTCAACCCAATGTACACCCAGCATGCCATTGGGTTAAATTGAGTTAAATGTTAACCCATCATTTTTGGGAACCCAAATCTAAGATGGTTATACCTGAACTCCAAGGGTCCCACAATGCATTTGCGTTGAAAATAGGGAAAACTACATGGTCTATAGTCAGCCAAAAGTAAATTAAGCACATGTAGGCTCAGAGGGCAGCCTTTAATCCCTTTTAAGCCTGCCAATAATGTTTCGTGACTCGACATTTCTTCCATATATACCAGAACTAGGATTTTGGGTTAACGTACAATGCGAGTGGGCCAAAACACAACCAAAATCCGAGGGAAGATAGCGCCCCCTGACGGTCGAGGAACTCCAAAACTCCAGGAGGGAGCAATCGGCCTAAAAGGAGAGCTATATTGTGAAGTAGGCTGAAATGTGGAGCGAAGTCAAATTGAGTCAGAAAAAAAAAAGTGCTGAGTCGCCATGACTGGCCACCAGAGAGCCAGGGAAACAGGAAAAGGGAAAAAAGTGAAAAATACACGCTACTTAAATGGTCAGAGCGAGGCATAATTCACCTGGGTGGTGATGGGAACAGAATGAAAAACCCTGTTTGCACTACCCTTAACGCAACCTTATTGTTAATCACCAAATATTAATCCGGTATATAGCGAACCTATAGAGTGTGACCAATGCTAGAGCACATTGCTTGTTTTAGATGAGCTACCCTGTATGCATCTACTTTAGGTATGGTATTTACAGTGTATCTTATTGCAGATTATACATGTAGGGGAGAATTTGAAGCTAAATTTTCACTTTGGCGAAAGTTAAGGCAAATTTGTTGTTTTATTGATACTAATGTTAATAAATACATGGTTTTTAAGATCTTCTGAACAACAATTGCGTAGAGGTAAGTATTTTATAAGCCATTTACCCTCAAAAGAAAACACTATTTTTGAAATTTTGCCAAACGTGTAAAAGCAGGTAGTCAATTTAATAATTTTGCATTTTTGGTACACAGTTAGACACTGATTCCATGTATAACTTAGCTTTTCCAATACAGTACAGGCTTAATTTTGCTAGTGAAGGCACATTTCATGTGTTTTAAATTACAAATTTAAAATGGGTACATATGGGTCAACAAACAAACCGTGGAAAATAGGTACAGTCCCTGTAGGTCTATCTTTGCAGAATATAGGCTATATGTCATTATTACGCAGTATGAAATGCAGAAGAGACCGAAATATTTCAGATATCTAAACATGTTATGCTAAATATGAAAAATACATCCAATTGACTATGCCTCACTGTGTACAGAGTTGATATCACAGTGACCTGATAGCACCATGACTTGTACATGAATACATCCTACTGTAATGATGAGCTTCCCAGGACTATATGACTATAGGACGTCCATATAACTGTGGATTTAGAAGTTCAGTAAACAAGAAAAATCAAATTGATTCGCAAAAACCAATGATTTTCTGCTCAATCCACAGTCCACCATCTGCCTCAAACCCAATAATTCACTTTTTTTAAATTTGTTGAAAAAAAAAAAAAAAAAAAAAATAGCTGCCATTTGTGATGTGGTCATTTCGGCCAGCCGAACTAAAATGATTCCTGATACGAAAGTCTCTCACCCTGGCACACAAGTATAATAAACATTTTACCATTTCAGGAGCCCACAATGGTCGTTCAGAGCATTGGAGTGGGCCTGGCGAGATCGAAAAAGTGCAAAATGCCCATCCATTGTCAATTTAAGAAAAGAAGGAAGAAAACTAAGGCATGATGGGAATCAGGGTTCTTCCCATTCGCGGTTGATGGCTTTTGCTGGACACTGGTCAGCTATGTGTCTAACTATCATCTTCATTATAGATAAGCATGAGCTTTCACCCCCCCCCCCACCACCTTTACCACCCCACCTCCACCTTCTTTTTCTCCAATTCCAACAAATAGGTCCACTGAGCAAAATTCAAGTTCACAGACTAGAAAAAAAAACACAAAACTCAAATTCTCAGTATAATAATTTCCGAGAACTTCTCGAAATTCTCACCCCTAAACACGAGGCTTATCCAGTTTTTTTTTTTTCATATATTTGGACAACAACAATAATGCCACAGATGCATGAAGTCAAATAGGAACCTGGTTTGTTTCCAGAATCCATAGAAAAAAATGTGTTAAAAAATTCAAAAAGATGGTGAAAACTCGCCTGTTTGTCACATAAATAACTAGATTATCCCTTAGTTTACTTGGAAATAAAATTAAGGTTGCCCTTAATTCCCACAATGGTCTACACGCACCAATAGCCATGCTGACAGACTTGGCTAAAATGAAAAATCCAAAATATCTTGTATTTTTTTGCTGAAAATAAGTGCAAAAAAATGCCCATTTATGGGTTTCATTTGCATCCAGGTGGTGATTTCCAACTAATAAGGTGTTTACAAATAAATAATAATTTACATACTGCGCGGCGCATGGCCATTGTTTCCAAAGAGTACGTTACCCTCATTCTCAAACAGTTTCTTAGAAATTGCCATGAAGTAAGACTCTGGAAATCTGCAACCCTTCTTATTGTTGTCCAACGTCTTTATTAAAAAAAAAATTGCTTTCATGTACCTTTATTCAACTTTTATGTAGGCCTAAGTTGTATCAATTGTTCCATGATAGTTACATACCATAAGCAAATTCTGTACCTTCACGTTTAAACAAAAAAACACCATATTGATCAGAAAACAACAAATCTAAATTTTAAGTAAACTTCTAAACACACAACTAAAAAAAGTTTGGTTTAACGCTAACCCATTTGGTTGGGTTACTGATACTTAACTCAGTTTTGGGTTACATTTCTGTGTATAACACAGGAATGAGTAAATTGCTATATGTAACCATATCAGTTAGGTTATTTGAGATATGGTATGATCACTATTTACCCCCACATCAATTTGTGTATGAAAATAACCCTAAAATAACCCAATAGTTAATTCATCTTTATAAAAGGTTGGGTATAAAGTTACCCAATTATGAGTTGATTATAAATGGCACAAACATTACATTTACCCGATTCTGGGTATATTTTAACCAAAACCTGTGTCGGTAACATGCGACCCAACATTACCCAATTATGAGTTGATTATGGTACAAACATTACATTTACCCAATTCTGGGTATATTTTAACCAAAACCTGTGTCGGTAACATGCGACCCAACATTACCCAATTATGAGTTGATTATGGCACAAACATTACATTTACCCAATTCTGGGTATATTTTAACCAAAACCTGTGTCGGTAACATGCGACCCAACATTACCCAATTATGAGTTGATTATGGCACAAACATTACATTTACCCAATTCTGGGTATATTTTAACCAAAACCTGTGTCGATAACATTCGACCCAACATTGAGTAACTGTAATACAACATATAGGTTACACTTAAATTCAATCCAATGTTCACCCAATGTTGACATGTCCATTTGGCACTCAGCATTGGGTTAGATTTGGGTTAAATTTAACCCATCGTTTTTCAAATACTCTCCAAAAGTCTCCAGACACGGTGCATTGATCTCAAGTACACGAAAACTACTACAATTGAAGTACAGTTCAACCTTCTTGAGTACAGTGTGTCCAAGTCATTGTAATTGAACCTTCCCTGAAGCATCTTGCAATAGCTGGAAAAGGGATCCATTGGAGGCTGCCATTTTCTCTTTTATTTACCATGATACCCCACACTTTTCTTTACATAAATGTAATCGAACTTGTAATGAATATATGTGATGGGCAAACAATGATGAACCGACAATAGAGGCGTATTCCTAGCATTGAAGGACCCAAAATGGACTTAAGCTGGAGCCATAAAAGGCAAGAACAAACATGGTTTCCTTTCCCGATTCTGGTTTATATAAACACTCGACTAGACCATTGTACAACTACACCAGAAGATCATGTAGGTCTATATACACTGTGGACACCATAGAAAGCTATAGTCGGCTCTCGCTATAACGAACGAATGTCCATCTCCTGGGCGTTCGTTAAAGCCGACTGTAATCCACATTAGTTTATTAGCTTCTGTCACGATTTCTATCTTGTCTTAGGCGAAAGGTAATGTTTAATGTTTTTAATGAAATTTATTATGAATTTAATGTTCGCCAAGTGGATATAATGCGTGACCTCGCCAAATTTAAGGAGGATAAAAGTACATTTGCAATAATCATTTAACGATACAGTGAATGTACACATAATATGATAAAATTTTAAAACTGTGTCCTGATTATTATTTCGTCTAAGCCTGGTCTACACCGGACAATACGTAACGTTTTGTCGTTAGTCTTGCATGATAATATAGGGATTAGCATATATTTCCTTTAATCATGACGACATTGGCAGCACTGTTTTTTTCCCCAATGCGCATGCGTAGGGACGACGTTTATTTGTTTGTAGTTGAATGGACACTACAATTTCATTAGTTTAACGTGATACCATGCACAACGTACGCTTTTAAGGAGCATAACGACTTTTACGACTTGTGCGCATGCGTAATAGTGTGTTTATCGTTCTCGTTAAGATTAAATGAAACCTGCCAACTCCCTCTATATTGACGACATTTTAGTGATCATCAGATTGATCAGAGGTCCTCCTTGATCGTCTTGCACGCCGTCATGATCATGCAAGACTGACGACAAGATGGAACTTGGGACAGAAGCTATATCATATGTATAGTAAGTTTCATTTTTATCTAGGTTAATGCCTGAATTTTTGAAAATCTTGTAACTGTTCCTAGATTTAGTTTTCGTTCTTAATGTCCTCCCCAACAGTAGCTGCTTCACCCCTTTTCAATTCCAACATTAAATTTTTTACCCCTGAATCCCTGGGCACTCCGGGGTCCCCCGAGGGAACCTAACCCGTGCTCTGAACGGTTCTCCCAACCATCCATTTCATATCCAACCCTGGCTTTGTTTTCAATTTTCGAAGCGCTGTTGGCATCCATGTGCCTGACAGTGACAAATTACTCGGGGATTTGAGTGTATTAGCCAACAGAGAAAACCCCGAGTCAATATGCTGGATCTATTTCCTGCAAACTCTTAACGGGACCCACTTTCATGGCCTACCTCCCACTTTTCCGCCCCCCCCCCCTCCCCTCCCTTTGCAGCCAGAGCCCAGGTCCTTGAAACCCGGTGCAATACCCCATACACCTCGACATTGCCAGCTCTTTTTTAGACTCCCCCCCCCCCTCCCACCCCTCACATTTTTTTCCTAAATAAACTATGTTTTTCTTGCTTCGACTTTTGCATTGATCGACCTATATTGTGTGGCATTAGGGGATTTGCAGAGGGAAATTCGAGAATTTACACGAATTTTTACATAAAGAATATGCTCAAAACCATTTTTAGAAGTATACATTATGAGATTTTTAGCCACACAATCTACTTTAGGGTTCGAAGTTTGGGTTGCACTGTACGTATACTGTATGCAATGGGCCATAAAGCTGGCTACAGACTACCTCACGTCACATCAGTTGACGTGATGACACGAGCTCACGTTTTTAACCGTGATATTGCCTACAGTGAGCACAAGTCACACAAGTGACAGCACGATGGAAATTTACATCAGAATATTTTTTTTTTAATGGAATACACTTGAACGCGTAATATATGGACGTGAGGACGTGATGTAACAAAGTATGTAGACGAGACAGAAAGAAAAACGTGAGGCCAGAGAATGACGTGATAACAGTAAGAGTCCCGTACATGCTAAACAATTCTAAACTATATTTTAAATAATGCATTGCATTCTACATTTTTTCAAGTGGCGTGAGCTCACGTGACGTGACGGCAGACTGTAGCCAGCTTAATTCATCATAGATCCTGAATATAGTGTAGTGGTTTATAAAACACAACCGATGATGTACATATACATTATGATTAGTGATCCAACACCATAGTAGCCACGTGAAAAAAATGTAGAATGCATTATTATACAAGTGTTCGTATTATTTTGTCCACATCCTATAAATGATTGAGCACTGCTTGTCAATCTTAAAAGAAGACTTTTTAGTCACCAAGCCATGCAGCTATAAATGCATGATATATACAAATTTATGCAAACGTGACAGATTGCAATTATTTTAGATATGAAAATAATCAAAAATTCCATCCCTATAATCAGGTCCTAATCGGTTGCACGTCCGTCATTATATATCTACGTTATCTCTACCAAGTTTACGTGTTAACAAACTATAAAGTTAATATCAAAAGTCGCCGCCAACAAGTGGTCGACCTTCTTTACTCTGGAGCTGCAATTTATTGGGCAAGGTAGCATTTTTGCATTTGCATGCATGCGGGGCCAACATTTTATCTCAATTATTTCGATCGCAGTTATAATTTTTAGTAAAATAAAACATGATCTGTGATTTAATCGTGCTTTTTTTTATTGTATATATATTCCGCATTAAAATAGCTGTCATGGTGCGAATCACAGCTCCATTTTTATGGCATGAAAACGTTGTAGCGACACCCCATAATGGCCTGATATTGATTTTTCAAAAACACGCCTTCAGGCCTATAGCTTAGTTCACTGTGTCGCCCTATATATACAGTATATACATGTACATGTATATAAAAGCAAGTTGTAGCAGGGCTTTAGACACGCCCACCTCTTCACTTCCGGTGTGGCATTCGATTTCAGGGCCCTTAGTTGTAGGCCAAGTGCTTGACCGGTGTGATCATTAATTTGCAAACGATATCAATAAATGGATTACATT
The DNA here is from genome assembly GCA_034698905.1 of Xestoiulus laeticollis. Classification (NCBI taxonomy): domain Eukaryota; kingdom Metazoa; phylum Arthropoda; class Diplopoda; order Julida; family Julidae; genus Xestoiulus; species Xestoiulus laeticollis. The sequence goes on from JAQGCC010000947.1 coordinate 26,593, forward strand.
GCATTTACATGGAATATATGCACAGTGCTAAATGGCATGTTTTATTATGTGTCTTAGTATATGTCTTATGGAAAAATGTCTTATTCTTAATGTTAAATGGAATATATTGCATTTCGGAATTTTCTGAGGGAGAAATACATTGGTATTTTATTGAAAAGTACCATGCAATAAGCGGTTATTTTCCAATGTATTTGTAATACTAGTGGCTGGGACGTGGCGATTTTGATAACAATAAACGGGCCGGTGATGCCATTATTTTTGATCCCATTAAGCGTGTTAAGTGGAATTCATTGGATTTCGGAATTTTCTGAGGGGTTTTTATTGAAAAGTTTGTCTTATATAGTGCCATACGACAGATAAAGTGCCACAAACTACCATCACGTCACGTGAGCTTACGTGATATCATGCACGTTGAAAAAATGTAGAATGCATGATTGGTCCGATGATGGTCGACGTATAATGTAAGTACCTGGATCACGTCTTGCTCCTCACATCACAATTCTGGCCCACACGTGCTGTCACGTTTTAGTTTTCTTGTATGTCTGCAAATTTGTGACATCACGTTATCACGTTTTCACGTCCATATCTTTAGCGTTCAAGTATGATGAATTTTTTTAATTATTTTTTATGGATTCTATATTGTAAAAATCCATCGTGTTATCACGTGTGTATCAGTAGTTAGTTTAATGCACGATAACACTGTTAAAGCTCACATCACGTGATGGTAGTCTGTATAGCCAGTTTTAATCGTCGATTAAAGTGCAAGCACCATGTAGCATTAAAACGATGCTTTAATGCACATAGTGTGAACGACCCATTTCGGAATTTTAATGTCAACTAATATGATAAAAATTACAGGCTGAAATTATCTCCCCGCAGCCTTTTGTGTCTTTTGTTTCGATGTGCCTGCGCTTAATTTTCCCTCCATAGCCCATTAAAAAACCGTCTTGGAAATAATGATATTTTTTTTAATGTTAGCTATGTATGAGGCGATTATCTCGTTCACTCGAGAGGTGTATTTTAATTAGAGATTAATTAGAGGCGTCGGATTCGACGCTATAGGCGCATTTCTGCTAATTCTACGTGTTATGCCATACATTTTTGCAGGCCTCCATAATTAAGTTCTATACAGTTAATTCAAGTTAACATACAGTCTGCTCTCGATATAACGAACAGAGTGCTTGGTCCCGACCAATATGCATATATATACCTCTCATATGTATACAAGTAAGCCTGCATGCACTGTAGCAGCATGTTTACAGATGAACCTGTCTGAAATAATAACCTGTCTAAGGGTAAGAACAGCGTGGAGCATGGGGAAGGAAGGAAGGGGTTTAAGCATGGAAAGCAATCCTGAAATGCAGCGTTTTCATTGGTTGCATTGGGGGAATGGTTCAGAACGCTTCATATTCCAGAATATACATTCCAGAAAAAAAAACCAATCATTTGTATTCTGGAATAATGCCATGCTCCTCTATGTGCTAGTGCATCGAGTATCACCACTATGTTTTCATCATTTATTCTAGCATGAATGCCATGTATGGTTCAGAACGCTTCATTCCAGAATACATTCCAGAAAAAAAAATCCAATCATTTGTATTCTGGAATAATGCCATGCTCCTCTATGTGCGAGTGCATCGAGTATCACCACTATGTTTTCATCATTTATTCTAGCATGAATGCCATGTATGGTTCAGAACGCTTCATT